>CM076573.1:293826968-294048583 GCA_034641835.2 Pinus albicaulis
GTTCTAATATCTTGTTTGCCCTCTTAGCACCAGAAGGAAAACTCACCTGATTCTGCTTCCCATATACACAATGTTCACAGAAATCGAAATCCAGAGAACAATTAGGTATACCTTCTACCATACCATCTCTATGGAGTATCCGAAGGCCCTTCTCTCCAATATGTCCGAGCCTTTGATGCCATAGCATGGTCTTTTCTCCAGAGACAGCTAGACTTTCCGTCCCACTTTCAGGAACCACAGAACTGTTACACCCATCAATAACAGTGCTACCTTGTAGCTTGTATAGAGTTCCAGTCCGAACTCCCCGCATTAATACCGGTGCTCCCCGAACCATCTTGCAGGCATCTTTCTCGAACACTGTTTTTACACCTGCATCATCCATCTTGCTTACAGAAATCAGATTTCTGGCCAATGCAGGAATATGCAGAACACCGGGAAGTGTTCTAATCCTTCCACCTTGCAGCTTCAGCTTGACCTTTCCACGTCCGACGATTCTGGCCTTCCTATCATCCCCTAGGAAGACATCACCACCATCATATTTCTCATACTCGCAGAACCACTCCCTATGGGGATTGAAGTGAAAGGATGCACCTGAGTCAATCAACCATGACTCATGATCTACATGTGTATTTGAAGAAGAAGCCAAATACACATCCCCACCTTCATCCGAGGTGGTTTTTGCCTCTGCAGAAGGACCTTCATCTGATCCCTTTCCTTTCTCAGGAGCTTTAGATCTGCATTCCTTTTTGTAGTGCCCTTCCTTTCCGCATTTCCAGCACACCTTTACAAACTTTCCAGGAGATTTAGATCTCCCTCTAGATTTAGATCTCCCACTCGAAACCTTATTCTTGTTTCTATTCTGGGACCTTCCTCATACAGATAAGGCATCTCCATTTTTACCCTCCATATTTCTCTGTCTCATTTCCTCCGACAGCAAGGCTGAGACAATGTCATCAAAATTCAAGGTAGTTGTATTGCTACCTATTGCAATAACCAGATTGTCCCATGATGCAGTAGAACACAACAAGCGATGCCGCCTGCGCGAAGACTGTATCAGCGGTGACGAGCTGACTTACCACGGTATTGAAGGCGTTCAGATGCTCTGTCACCGAGTCTCCATCCTTCATCCTCAGGTTATACAGCTTTTTATGCAGGAACAACTTATTCACCAGAGACTTAGATTGGTACAAAGTCCCAAGTTTTTCCCACAAGGTCTTCGTCGTAGCTTCCCCAAATACATTCAACAATACTGAATCTGAGACACACAACCGTATTGTGCTCTTAGCCTTCCGATCCAGTTTCTTCCAGTCTTCATCTGACATTGCCGTTGGTTTAGTACCTGGATCTACCGCGATCCACTGATCTTTATCCACCAGCATATCCTCCATCTTGAGCTTCCACAACTCAAAACTATGACCATTAAATTTCTCTATCTCTATATTTCCGTCGCTCGCCATCTTCTTTCACCGCAAGAATCGATCCCGCAGATCTCCCACTGAACAGGGTCTACCACAGGCCTGAGCAAAAAAACCCTCAACAACAAAGGCGTCCCCTTGAAGCCGAAACAGCTTTGATACCAAATGTAGGTTTTAACCCTGAACAGAAATCATCTACACACGAATCTTATAACAGAAAATAAACAATAGCAAGAGCATAAAACATAAAACAGATAAACACGATTTTCCCTGGATCCCAAATAAGACGACCAATGATTTTTTTCATTATATTCCTTTTAGTGTTACAACACACATATATATACATCTTGGTTTAAACTTTAAACCCCAATCCATTAACCTTGGATTAGAACATAACCGTAGTTCCCTTGACCGGATCTACAAAATACCAGGGGCCGAAAACCATCGAACCCCAAAACCATGCACAAAACCATGGGCGGATCCGCCTATGAGTGGGTCCGCACAAAAACAAATTTTGGCCGGGGCGCTGCCCCGGACCCCAACAGTGGGGACTGCTTCGCCCCTCGTGACCCCCCAGCTACACCCGACACAACATACATCGTGTGGGGCTAATCGTGGAAAGAATATAACACATACCCAACATCAACACTATCAAAAACCCTTAGGGCACCCAAAATACTGAATTTTAACAACTGTAAACAAGATTCTAATAAATCTTTGCCAGAATTTTTCAAAATCTTACCGGAATTTTTGGGTTATTCTGTAGGCTTTTTAGACTACGACAAAAGAAATATGTATGTACACATATCGTGATTAATAGATTTTTTTTAAAGTTTGCCAATATAAATTTAAAATTATTCAAAAAATAATTTCTATAAAATCAACTAAAAAAACACAATTTATTAGTAAAATCATTTAAATTTAAATAAAAAAAAACTATATAACTAACTTTTCTTAATATTTTTAAATTATTAAAACATTTCTTTTCGTTTAAAAATAAATAATTCTAAGTATTATAAATATAAAAAAAAAGCAAATTAATAACTTTTCTAAACCCCAATTTTTTTTTTTGTAAAGATTTTAATATTTTTAAAATTTTGGCTTCTTTGATCCATTGTGTTTATAGAATTCTTTCGATATCACATGTAAAAGAAATTTATTGACGCGTTTCAAACTAACATGTGGTTCATCATCAGAACCAATTATATTTAAAAAAAACAAAAAACAAAATTATATTAAAAATTTTTAATATAATTTTTTTTAAAAACCATTATAAAAAAAAAAAATTAAAAAAAAATGATTTAATTTTAAATCATTATTAATATTTTTTTTATTAAAAAATTTAAAAAAAATAAAGTTTAAATTATTAATACATTAATTAAAAAAAATTAATATAAGTTTTTATAAAAACAATTATAAAAATAAAATTAAAAAAAATTAATTTAATTTTAAATCATTATTAATATTTTTTTTATTAAAACAATTTAAAAAAAATAAAAATTAATTTTAAAATTATTAATATATTAATTAAAAAAAAAAAAACTTTAGTTTTAAAATTTAAAACATATATTGTTTTTTAAACGAATTAAAAAGAAATGATTTCAATGCCCCGCTGGATGCCAGAGACCAACGAGGCAACTCTCCCAACACCGTCCGGCCGGCCTCTAACCCCTGACGGGGCAAAAAATAAATAAACTCAATATTAATTAAAAAAAAATATAATATAATTTATTTAATTTTTAAACTTAAGAAAACAAATTAAAATATATATAAAATTTAAAAATAAATAATACAAAAACAAAACTATATTTATTTAAAAAATTATATATATATATATATACTTTAAATTCAAAAAACAAAATGATGTTTTTTTGCAATTTAAGAAAAAAAATTTAATAAATATAATTGCTTCTTTTTATGTGTAAGGTTGTTTTTTCATTTTTTGTTTTGTCGAGGAACCAAGCAAGCCTAAAAAATATTTTTTTTCTAAATTTTTGTCCAAAAACCCCTACAGATTTGAGTTTTTTTTCCATTTTCTTCGTTATAAATATAAAAAAATGGAACATAAAAACCATAAAAAATAGTTTTGGAACTTAAAATCCATTAAAAAAAACATATTCTCCCCAAATTCATCTTTAAATGGTCAAAATAGAAGGAAAACTAACCTTTCTAATGCAAAAAACTCGGGTTCAATGTGTTTTCAATGCCAACACAACACCTCCGCAAATTGCTCCAACAAAACCTAGAAGACTTGATGTGATATGAGGAATAGAAACATTGATTGTTATTATATAGCGAGGATTGTGTGATTGTTTTAGCGTTTCGCGAATGTGGGATTAAAATTAAAATTAGGAAAATTTAGATGAAGTTAATATTATAGGTTTATATTCAATTTTATTCAATTTTGGCCAAGAAATAAAACATAAATTCTAAAAATTAATTTCGATACATAGTCAATGTTAAATCATTTAAATAAAAAAATTATTTTAGTTTGGAAGGAATATTTTTGTGGATATTTTGAATAGAAAGTAGGGTGAAATATTTCAAGGCTAGCAGGTTAGTAGAATGTTTTGAAATACATTTGAAATGAATATTTTGGAGGGAAATATTTCAAACGAAAATTTTGGAGGGAAATTTTTCTGTAGCGATAATTTTTTGGAGGGGATTTTAGAGGGAAATTTTCAGTCTTTAAGATATATATTTTCATTAGGAGAGAGTGCATTTGTATCATTCAACATCTTCTTGTTGAAAGTCATGGGTTCTTCTTATACTGAAGCTTTTATTTATGTAGCATCAACATCTTTCTTACGCAAAAACTCTATTCAGATTGATGAATATAGCATGAGTTCGTTTACCATGAATAGAGAGTCAAATTTTCGACTTGGTCGTAATCCTAAGGATGATGAGAACATAATTGATGAATGGAAGCAAAATATATTTATGTAGATCGAGAGTCAGTTATTCCACTTCATCCCAATGCTAAGGATTATAAGAGCACCAGTGATGAAGGGCATGATGAAGAATTTCCAAAGTCAGAATATCCACTTCGTCCTAATCCTAAGGATTATCCAAGCACTACTGATGAAGGGGGGAATGAAAATTTTCCAATTTTATAATATCCAATTCGTCATAATCCTAAGGATTATGCGAGCACCATTGATGAAGACGGAAATGAAGAATTTGCAGAGTCAAAATATCCACTTCGTCCTAGTCCCTAGGATTATGTGAGCACCACTGATGAAGAGGGGAATGAAGAATTTCTAGAGCCAAAATATCCACTTCATCCTAATCCTAAGTATTATACAAGCACCACTAATGAAGAGGCGAATGAAGAATTTTTAGAGAGAAAATATCCCCTTCGTCCTAATCCTAAGGATTATGCGAGCACCACGGATGAAGAGGGGGATGAATTTCCAGAGTCAAAATTTCCACTTCATCCTAATTTTAAGGATTATAAGAGCACCACTGATGAGGGTGGGGAGGGATGAAGAATTTCCAAAGTCAAATTTTCCACTTCATCTTGATCCTAAGGATTATGAAAGCATCACTGATGAAGGGGGGATGAAGAATTTCTAATAAATAGATATTCAAACCATCCACTTATTCCTAATTCCTAAGCACTATGAGAGCACCAACGAGGAAGGGGAGGGGTGGGATAAAGAATTTATAGTGAATAGAGATTCAAAACTTCCACTTAGGCCTAATCCTAAGGATTATGAGAACACCACTGAGGAAGGGGACGATGAAGAGTTTCTTGAAAATGATAATTTTAGAGGCAAGGATTTGAATAATGCATTTTCTCTAAGTGAGTGTTTCAAAGGAACTAATGGTGATGTAGAATTGAATCCTCCAAGCGAAGATTTTGAAAGCATGGATGAATATGGTGAATAATTTCATCTAAGTCGGGGTTTCAAAAGTGCAGATGATTCTTGTGAAATTTTGTCTTCAAGTGAGGATGGTAATGAATATTTTCCAAGCAATGATTCTGATGAATTTCTTAACTATGTTCAAAATGATTAAAGTGGGGATAATCCTGAGGGTGATGAAAATTCTTATACAAAGGATAATGGAATGATGAAGTCGTTGCAAGCAAATATTGTAACTAGGAGTAGGAGTAGACCTTTTCATTTCAATCCAAACTATTCCATATATACAAGGGTTTAGAAAACATATCTCACAAGCGGAAGTTATGTCGTAGATCTGATTTCAAGTGACTGTTGTCGAAAGGATTGCTTGAAATATGTGGATTTAAACTATGTTTTGGAGAAAAGGAAAAGATATTTGTCAATGAATAAAAGAATGCAAAATTCATATTTATTGGGTTGGATGCGATCCACACTAGCAGGTTATGATTATCATATTGGGAATGTATTGCACAGTAGAGATGCTTTCAAAATGTTGCATTGAATTAGTAATTTTCGTTTGTCAATAATCCAAGATAGACTGGAAAATGATCCCACATATTATTCAGAATTACGTTATAAACGAGAGGTTGGGTCGTTAGCAAATAATGCTATGTCATGTATTAACGACTTCTTTTCAAAGCATGGAGAGTGTATTCCAAATAAAGACACAATACATATTCCAGATAATTTCTCGAGATGATAAATCTACAACTTATACAAAGAATATGCAGAAGGTGTTGAAGGAGTTGGTAATTTTATTACATATTCATATTTTACAAGGGTATCGAAGAATGAATTCAACAATGCTTGTATTCCTAAGAAGACATGGATGGGGATTTGCAGTACATGTGATTCTCTTAAATAAAAAATAGATAAATGTCAAGGGGAAGAAAGAGGTATGCGTTCATAACAATATTTTTAAAAATTTGATAGTTATCAACTATGAAAATATATTTATTCATATGTTTATTTTATTTTATGTGTAGTTTCCATTGTCAAAGAAATTCAAGAGCATCGCAATCAACAAGCAAGTGAAATACAAAAATTGTATAAACTTTGAAAGAAGTGTTATGATAATCCAAATAAATATTTGGGTTTGATAATCAATGGTATGGACCAAAAGAGAACACTTCTACCACGTTTTGTTTGCACACCAAAAAAATTACAGGAGTAAAATTTCATTCAATTTCATCTGGTTGGTTGTATCGTCTTTAATGAGAAGATGTTTCCAAGGGTTTACTTCATAACTCCAAATATTCATAATGATGCAAATCTGACCATAACTATAATCCACGATGTGGTTACTAATTGGTCTAGTATTCTTCCTAAAGTTCTGTATGTAAAATTAGACAACACAAGTTGTGAAAACAAAAATCAAGTTATTTTTGGGTATCTAAACATGCTCATTGAATTGGGAATTTTTAAAAAGATAAAGGTTGGCTTCCTTCTTGTTTGGAATACTCATGAACATATTGATCAAATTTTCAGTCGTTTTTTAGTAGCATTGAGGAGGAAATGTGTTGGGAGCCTACCATAATTAATTGAATGTATTAATAAAGTATACATTCTAGAGCCTAGCCCATTTTTCATGTGTTGGAAGAAACTATTGACATGTGAAGGTTTATTCTAAGATCACATGGTAAGGAGAAATGCATTGACTAACTTAATGACATTAGTTTCCAACATCAATTTCATATCAAAAAAATTGACGGGATAGCACTTATATGGGGCAAGAAGTATTCAAATGCTGCAAAATGGGGGCCATCATTTGATTATCATTTTTGAAGTTCATTCCAGACCATCCAATATTTGCATTAAAGGTATTGTTATTATAGTCAGTTGTTGAACTCCATAATGCACGAAGGCATAAGAGAGATATAAATTATTTTGAATGTCTGGAGGAAATTGAAAGATGTATTAGAGATGCATAAGAGTACTTTGATGTTGCTGATTCAGTTTGGTGGGAGTCTTTTTTCAATAATTAAAATGATATGATTTCAAGATCAATACACAAGGATATGCCTTTGAAGACTCCATTTTTTTTGCCACAAAATATGCCAAATGAACATGAGGAAACACATAATGTTGAAAAACAATAGGCTCAAGTTATTATTAATCCTCCACAGGTAGAGGAAAGAGAAATATATATTGGTTCTAGAAGATCACGTGTACAACGTGAAGCTATGGAAGACCTTTACAGGGTTTCTGTGCAGGACCTTAAGGAGGGTTGCATGATAACAATGTTATCAAATGAAGATACACTTGGCTATCCATTTTGGGTTGCCAAGGTTATAAAGGTCATTAAATAAAATGAAGATATTACAGTTGTTAAAGTACATTGGTATGCCACAAGTACCCACCCATTCAATGGTGTGTAAAAGCCAGAGATTGTAGTTGAAAAAAAAATTAGCAGAAAGAAAAAAGAAAGGGCACAAATATAAATTGTCGCCGCATAGATGTCTTGAAATTGGAGGATGTTGAAATACTTGTATATGACTTCAATTTGACAAAGAGATGAACTCTTCACTTGAAGACCATAAATATTTTGAAGAAATTTCTACTAGAACAAATAATGTTGACATGGGACTACTGTTGAATGTAGTCGTAGATCTAGAAGACTTTTGAAAATTGAAATGGTGGGCATGCATGTTGACTTAGATGGAGCACTAGTTGATGAAAGAGAAGAATATAGATTATCTTCATCTACATCCAGTCATTCATCTGAAGATGTAGGTCTTGATGGTGTTCTAGAACCTATGACTGATTTTGAATAGCTCTCTAAGACATTTTAATGTAATTTATGTTTGCATGGTGACTTGAAATAAATATTTTTACTTCCATATGATCTTGCATGAAGTTATGATGCATTTCTATGTTTGTTGGATTATATGTTTTAATTATAAAAAAATCATCTCTTTAGAATATCCACAGTGCCACAATGAATTACAAAAATAATTTATGTTATATTCAATATACCAAAGTTGATATTTTGACTAAAAGGAAAAAAAAAATTAGAAATTAATGTTGATTTTTTAGGTTATGAAGTGATATTGCCATGATATTATTTATTGTTAACATTTGGTATAAGACACTTTTAAAAATTCTAAAAACTTTATACCTCATTGAAAGGGGACACTTCGTTTTGATGGTTGATTTTTAGGTTTTGGTTGCAATTAGATAAGTTGTCTTAGGTTAATATTTGAAAATAGTAATATTTTTATCCTTTAAAATAAAAATTACTCTTGTAATAATAAATATTTCATTTACTTGTTCATTTTTAAAAATTTGTCCATAATTTCATGGTTCAAGTATGTTAAAAATTTAATATTTAAAAACTTAAGATTTGAAACTTGTCAAAATATTAAGGTTTTTATGCGCTACGGTATTTTATCTTTAATGTTATGGTTGAAATAATTACAATTTTAGAGTTTTTAAGAGTCAAGATATTTTATCTTTAACAAGATATAAGGCTTTCAAATATAAGGAGTCAAAATTGTTGGCAATTATAAGGCTTTCAAACATGATATTTGTATCTTATCAAATTTTTTCTAATTTACGATTTTTCATTGTCTTAATATTTGATCTTTAATTCCATTGTAAAAAAGTTTCAAAATTGTGACACGATATTTTTTTGGTTATTCCACCATCAACACTCTCTATTTCGAGGGTGTTTTTTCAATCCTTTTTTCAAGAAAAAATTGGTTTTTAACATACTTTTAAAAAATGTTGAAATTTGACGCTAAAAAAAACATTGTGTTCTGGGAGACACACTTTTCATTTTTGAGGTGTTTTTTCATGTTTTTTGAGTTTTTTTGGGTTAGAGTTATTGTTTTGAGGTAATAGTTCATGTTTGATCGGTAGCTATGTTCTTTAACAGAATTAAGATTTGAAATGTTTTTGAAAGGTAGAATTCAAGAAGATATATATATTTACTTAAAAATTCAAAAAGAATATTTAATTCATTATATATATAGAAGATGCATGTAGAAGTCTCCTTCAACCAAACAAAGCATATTTAAAGATAAGAGAAAGAAACAATTAAATTATGTAGAGGAATTAACTAAAATAAATAGTTCTAGTTAATTAATCTTTCTAATTGATTATAACTTCGCAGGGGATTTCAGAAGATTGATATTCAATCTTATCTTACCCATGTTTCTATTATGTTTAAACATGTGGAGAAATAATGGAAACATAATAAATGACTAGAAAAACTCACAAGAAAACACAAGCTGCTTCAAAATGAGTCCAAAATCCTTCTATTAATCGCAGATACAGTTCAAAAAATTACAATCATGTTCAATGGCTTATCCCAAGGGATTAACCCTCCATACTTCAAATTAAAAAGTACTTATAGATTTTTCTTCAAAATATCTGGACTAAAATCAAAATTTATTACAAAATATCTCATCCAAACTGATTTGGATTTTTACAAAACTAGAACTAGAAAATAGGAAATTTGAACTGATTTGACATCTTGCACATAATTCAAGGATTATTGTTGGTGAATGGATTTGTAAAGCTACTATTTTGTTTCTTGTTCCTAGAATTCTGCTCTTTGTTCCTGAAAACATGCATTTTGCTGTTGAAAATTTATTGTCTTCTGGTTCGATGAGCTCACAAAACTTGTCCCATATTTTCTCATCAGGGATAGAAAACTTCACTGATTTTTTGTATGATTCATCTACTTCAGTGTATTTTTCAAAAATGGACTTAGTTATGAACAAATTCTTGATTTCATGTTGGATTAATAAATCATAACTTAAACCTTCCATGAAATCTTTTCTAATGAAAGTTCCTTTAATTTTTTCAAATTTAGCTTTGTCTACTACTATATTATGCAATCTACACTTGTATTCTTCCAGTGTAACTAGTTTATCACCTATACCTTGTAGACATGCAAGTCCTTTTTGATGTAATGAATTCAAATTCATGTGAAACTTTTTAATCTTAGTTTCTAAATTGTGACATTTGTTCCCCATATTTAGCATTAAATTTATTTTACTGATTATCTTTATCACCTCCAAGACAACTTCAATCTTGTCTTCAATTTCATACTCTTCAAGTTCTTCTTTTGTATTATAATTTGTAACTTTTATTATCATCGTAGCCTCTCGTAGTTTGTTGTCCAGGTATTTCTTCACTTTTTCCACTTCTTCCTCTGATCTCTTCAACAACTCTTCCCGTTTAAAAATAATTTCAATTGAAGGCCACAATTAAGTCATTGATTCATTAATACTCAACCAAATATTTTCTTTGGACTGATCAATGGTCTAGGCAATTGCAGATTCATTTTCATAAGTTCCTATTTTATGAGTCAACTTATAACTTGTTTTCATCTCGGCCAACTATGCATTGTCAGTTTTAATCTTTTTTTCTTGAAGTTTTTGAAGTAGAGTCTTTGATTTCTGAAAATCTTGATCCTTTAGTGTCAAGTCTCCCATGGCCTTTGATAAATCTGTTGTTGCATCACTAGACCATGTATCCACTATAACAATTGTTGTTGTAGGTGTCCCTACTATTGAAGTAATTGCAATAGATGTTATTTCTATGGGGATAGTTGTTGAAACGTTGAGGTTTTGTTCTTTATCTTTTAAAAATGTTTCCATATCAGCTTCCATTTTCTGTATTTGGAGATTTTGTTCAATTATCATATTGAACATATTCTCTTTTTCTATCTCCAATTGGCCAACTTCTTTGGCCTATGGATGAAATGTAGTAGGAAGTTTCAACTACTTCGTTAATTCTTGGATATCAGCATTATTGTTCTTTATCATTTCTTCAACTGCTTTAACATCACTAGGATCATATCCCAACCTTATTACCAGATATTCTAATGATTTGATTCTGGTATCTTTTGCCAAAGATGGCATTTTATCCATCTTTAATTGTGAATGAATGTTATTCAATGAAGCTTGTAGTTTGGAGGCTGTCGTAGCTGAACTGCTCAAAGTAGAATAGATCATTTCTCCATCCTGTTTATGTAGGTCAATGTTATCAATTGTATGAATCTGTTTAGTGTCAAAAGATAAAATTGTTTTTTTATAGCCTTCCACACTTTTAGGGACTGGAACTTTGGTTTCTAAGAAGGCTAACTGAAATTGACCCTTTTCTATATCAAGTACAGAAAGAAGTATGTGTTGGGTAATAGAAGTATGTTTCTATAATTTAGAATATGTGGTGGCATTCAGTGCCTCATTCTTTCTTTTAATTTTTTTGTACTTGGAAAAAATGGTATGCGGTGTTGCACCCTAAGTCATTGAGGACATCTATAGAGGTCTCCTCAATCCTCAGAAATTTTGAAGTGTGTAAACCTGTTAGTACCATTGTTTCTTGATCCTATGAACTTTCTCCTTGAAATGGCTCTTCATCAGTATTAATTTTCTTCCTTCTCTTAAACATTGTGAAGTTTGTCTCTTGAATTTATGAAATAGAATGAGACACACTTTCCCTTGGCCTCTTAGTCTCTTTCTCCTAAGGAACTGGAGTTTGTGAAGATGTTGGAATAACAATTTGTTCCTCTACCTCTTGTAATGTGTTCTCCTACCACTCCTCTTGATTCATACACTGATGTATTTTTGGCTTGGGTCTGTGTGCTTAAGATGTTGCCTTCTGTTCGACTCTTACCTTAGAAATAATCCCCAAGGGATCATAGGACCAGGTGAAGCTCAATTTGAACTTCATTTTCTTTAACAAAAAATATGCCTCCTTTGCTACTTCCCTAGTGTTGACAATAAATGGTCCAATATGTGCTTTTAATTTGAACTGATATTTCTTCTTACTAGACACAAAGTTTAGATCATCCATATTCATCATCTATCTGATGTATTCTAATGCAAAAATATTGATTGGTACAAACTTCTACAACCTATAAGGATGAATATCACACCCATAGATCATGATATTTGTGTAATTCTAGTAAAGGTACCATTCTCCAATCTTATTTTGATTGTTGAGGTGAAGGATTCTTTCCATTTCAGGAAAATCCTAGGAATAACATCACTACTGAGAAGACATAAAGCCACATGTAGAAATTGATTTACATAATAACTAAAAGAGTGCTCCTCTGTGTTATTCCTTATCAAAGAAGTCCAATCATGAATTACAGACTGAGGATTTACCTGTGCATCTAACTTCTGCAATGGAAATTTAAATCTATTTGCTTGGTGAAATAGAAGCAATACACAAGGACTTATTGATGCTTGAAAGCACCTTGAGTATAAAATTTCAAAATTGATCATGAATTCTCTTTGCCAGAGATTGACTATAATTGAAAATGAGTGATGGCTTATCACATGCAGAGAATACTGATAAAAATCTTAGAATTACCTCATCGACCCACTGATCACTTGGGTAGCCTAACAGACATGAAACCATAGAGATGACTTGCCTAGAAATTTCTGGGAATATTGAAGAAGAGTAGGGTGGATTGGTTCTTGGTAATTCAGAATTCTCAAGCAAAAATGATTTAGAGATCTTGGCTCTTTGAGGGAACTTAAGTTTTAGGTATATTTCCATGATAGAATCTACATAAAAAGGATGCAGATGGGTTGTAGGTTTGACCTAGAGAATTTGAAATATTGACTCAGGAGAGACAATGAATAATACTTCATTATTTTGGGGAATTATGGCCCTATGAATTGGGAGATATCTAAAATGACTCTAGGTAACAAACTTAGGGAAGAAATGGGTCTAATGAAAGACGAATTACAGTAGGAAGGAGTCCCATATGCTTAATTCATCACTAGTGTCTAAGAATTTCTGATTTTCCAAGTTGTGGAGTTCATAAAGATCGAACTCACACTCGGTTTCATAAATTTTGTATTGCTTTTCAACTAGGGGAAGCTTGTCTAAATTCACTACAGGGGGAACGTTGGACTCTCTAAAACTATTTCGAACTTTCCTTTGGACAAGAACATGTTGAATTATGAATTATAGACAGGAGTATCAAATTACCGGAGAATTGGTAACCGTTGGTGTAGAAAATAGTTGTCAGTTGATAAAATCCAAATAGTAACTACGATGCTGGAAGAAGATATAAGAAAGGGATTTTGAATGGAAGTGAGATGTTTTTTAAAGGATTTTTGGATGAATTAACCATTTTTGCATGTCTAGTTAAGGAAATAGACGTTGGCTGGGAGGGTTTATTATTTAGCCGTTGGAGGAGAAATTTATTAATATAATGATAATCTGATGTAAATGAATAAGGGAATGAAAAGTGGCAAGGTATGAGTGGGGATTTGAAATTGACGACGAGAGTGGGGTAGATGAGAAAGGTGGTTTTCGGGGGGTAGGTAGTTTACTGTTTTAGAGAGGGGTGATCAGGTGATCATGTCCTAAGTTGAAAAAGTTCTCAAAATTGGAATTGCTCGGAATTGGTTGAAACCAGAACGATCGGATAGGCCTCGTCGATATAATCCTGGCACCATGAACGACACTCAAATCCGACACTGTATGTGAAAGTTATGCAGGTTTGAAATTTACAATTTCCTTTAAAAATCAGTTTGACCAGGGTTGACTTTTGACTTTGGAAAATATTAAAAAAAGAATATTCTGAGAGTATTCCTTGGAATATTTTGGAAATATTCCTTGGAATATGCCACAGAATATTCCCTGTGGGCCAATCGTTCATCAACAAGTGTCAAGTTTTAATTAGTTGAAGGGTTGACTTTGGAGTTTGGGGACCAATCATAGGTTGCCACGTGGCAGGCTCGGAGGCCGCCAGATGGCCCTAGATCGGTGCAATGGTGGTGTTATAAATTTTATATATCTCGGCAGGAGTTGAACCTGGGCCTCCCGCCCGCAAATGCAATGACCCGACCAATCGAGCTCCACGGTGATTCTTATTATACCTCGGGCTCATGTATTATTTGAAGTTTCAAAGCATTTCAAATGGGCAGTAAAGGGGGCCAGCCCCCATATACCAGAATTGGGCTATAAAATCATGGCCTTAAGGCCCAAAACCCGTGGTAAATAAACAGTTGTAAACTCGCACGTGACCACATGGTATTTACATATAAAGCCATGGTTTATACAGTGGCAGTTTGGATGGATAAAGCCGCGGTTCCGTCGACGACTAGGGTGGCATTCTATGTGACCAGCCACCCATAAAAAAATTTAATTCCAACTAAACCGCTCAGTTATTCTGGAGTGAACCTCCAATTTCGGCAGCCTTTGCCAAACTGTCGAAGTTAACTCCAGTTACCCAACTTTGGTGGAGTTTTTTAGGCCAAACTGGACAAATGTTGTTTTGGTCATAAATTCTCCATTAATGAACCTTTTTGGACAAAATTTTAGTCAATTTCAACTATTCTCAGCATTGTGGAGCCATTGGAATAGGTTGCGAAGCCAAAAAAGTTGATCTTCAGGGATTTTTGCTTCGGGGAAGCTTGGAGAGCCATAAGGGCCTAGAGGGTGTTAGAGCTGTTTTGGGCCATGTTTAACCATTTGAGGTGAAAAAAAAGTCAATTTATATTTATTTCTGCATTCTAAATTCATTTTTATAGTTTTTTTGGTCTGTTTAGGCCTTTTTTTCACTATATTACCAATTTGAGCATCATCATATATCAAGGAAATGCCCATTGGGAGCCTTGGACCCGGCAGATGTAGCCCAGGAGGGGTGAACTGCCTCATCATGTTGCTGTGTGTTTATGGTGAATTTATTCTGTTGTGTTATTCAGATTAAAGTTGTTAAACAGTAAGTTAAAACAACACTCCCTCACACTTAAATTCATAAATAGTTAACAAAATCACTTTTTTTTTACTTGCAAGACCTTACAAACACTTTGCACATTTAATTTAATGGAAATGAATACTTTAAACAATAGTACAAATACTTTCATTTTCAGATCAGTTGGTATCAGAGAAAAGGTTTAGGGCCTTAGAAGCTAGAGTTTTTACTCAACATTTGTTTTGTGCAAAGAATAGTTATTTGTTTGTAAGTTTTGATGCTTACTAGGCTTAAACTCAAGAGAGGTGAAGGAAACTTGGTTAGTGCACAAACTTATCCACAACCAAGAAGGGTCAGAGAACCACCTCCAAGAGCCATAGAAGCAGCTTCAAGCACGTCTTCAAGAGAGGGAGAAGCTCCTGAAGATATGGATCCCAAGGAAGAAGAACGGGTATTTCGGAAAGATTTCTTGGATATGACTGAGATGGTGAGGATACTCTACCAAGAAAGGAATGATAGGCTTGTTGGAGAAGGGTATAAAAACCAGAAAGAAGGATAGGGTTCCTCAGGAGGAAAGAAGAGTGATGACAAGTCAAAGAAAGGACATGGAGGAAATGGTGACCCATCATCCCCATCTTCCTCCTCTTCCTCTACATCGTCTTCCTCGACTTCAGTGAATCAATCTCACAAGTCAAAAACCACTGGTAAAAGTCCATTTTTAAAGCTTGATGTCAAATTTGAATTGCCTATGTTTAACAGTGAAGTCAATGCAGAGAAAATTGATAATTGGATCAGACAATTGGAAGTTTATTTAAGGATACAAAACCTTCATGGTGACGACACCAAGATACAATTAGCCTCACTGAGGATAGATGGAGTAGCATTGGTATGGTGGGAAGCCAAGACCAAGGATGAAATTAAAAAACATGGTAAAATCACTTTATCATGGGCTAAATTTATTACTGCAATCAAAAAGCAATTTTATCCATTAGCTCATTTACAAAAGGCTATCATGAATTGGCAAAACTTTAGACAGCATAAGGGACAAAATGTGCAAGACTATACCCAAGAGTTTAGGAGAAGAGCACTCTTATTAGGGGTAGACTTGAAAAGTCAAGATACTTTGCTGAAATATATAAGTATTTTTCACAGTTACCTTAAACATACTATCCTTATGTTCAATCCTACTAGTCTAGACGAAGTTTGTGTACAAGCTACGCATTTAGAGGCTAGAGGGAAAAACACTTTTGATGAGGGTAGAAACAAGCCTTTCAAAGGGAAGAACAAAGATAAGACCTTTAAGGGAAAAGGAAAAAAGAATGCATCTATCAAACAAGAGGGTGAAAAAGTTATATGTAAACATTGTTCAAGAGAGGGCCATGAAGAGAAAAACTGTTGGAAATTGCATCCTGAAAAAGAACTCAGTTTAACAAAAACAAAGGAAAGAAGAAAACTGCAGCTACTACACCTACACCTCAAGATTTAGGTGATGATTCAGGTGATGAAACCAAAATTGCAGCCATGGGTTTGAAAAGTATGAAGGGAAATGAAACTAAAACTAAGCCAAACACTAGTACTTCAAACTGTCATGTACAAGCTCCAAATGAGGAAGAAAGAATTGAATTATTCCATATGAGGGTAGTCTCAAAACATACTAAAATTGACACATTGTTTGACAGTGGGTCAGAAGCAAATATCATATCAGAAGACTTGGTCAAACAGCTTAAACTTGAGACCATTCCACATCCAAAGCCTTATCCACTTGGGTGGATATGCAAGGATGCAAACTTAGAAGTCTCAAGAAAGTGCATATTGTGATTCGCCATTACTGCACACTTTATTGACACAGTTGAACTTGATGTAGTACCACTTGATATATCAGGAATTGTTTTGGGAAGTCCTTACTTACTTGACAGGAAAGCGATCTTCCATCTCCATGAAAATAAGTATCATCTCTTTAAAGATGGGAAGGAGTTCACTGTCAGAGCACATCACAAGAAGGCAAATACAACGATGGTAAATACGGGATAGGTAAAAAGGCTAGTAAATTCTAGTAAGAGTTTTATACTTCTTATGGTTAAGCCCAAGGTTGATATGAATCATGAGTCATTTGAAAATTGTGATTCCAAGCTTAAATAAGATTTATATGATGTAGTTGATGCACATCATGAGATGTTTCAGGAACCGACAAGTTTACCTCCTAAAAGGGAGATTCAGCATGAAATCCATTTACATCAAGATTGTCCTCTTCCTAACATCGGCATGTACCGCTTGTATATCATGGAGAATGCTAAAATCAAGAGGAAAATTGAAGACCTGTTGGACAAAGGATTCATAAGACCAAACACTTTGCGATGTGGGTCACCGATAGTGTTGATTCCAAAGAAAGATGGAACTTGGCACATGTGTGTGGACTTTAGGGCAATGAACAAAATAATGGTAAAGAATCGTTACCCACTTCCAAGGATAGATGGTTTGTTGGATCAACTGAAAGAGGCTAAATATCTCACTAAGTTAGACTTACGTAGTGGTTATCATCAAGTTAGAATTGAAGAAAGTGACATTTGGAAGACAACATTTAAAACCAAACAGGGACTCTTTGAGTGGCTTGTTATGTCGTTTGGTTTACGCAACGCACCTGCAACTTTCATGCAGGTAATGGATGATGTCTTACGTCATTTTCTTGATGATTTCATTATTGTCTACTTAGATGACATATTAATTTTCAGCAAGACTAGAGAAGAGCATGTCATGCATGTTAAGAAAGTACTTGATATTTTGAAGAAAAATCAGTTATTTCTTAAAATGTCAAAGTGTGAATTTGGAAAGAATTCTTTGGTTTATTTGGGACACATAGTAGGAGGAGGTGATTTGAGAATTGATCCTTCCAAAGTAGAAGCCATAGTGACTTGGCCTACTCCCAAATCCATTATAGAGGTAAGAAGTTTTTTGGGTGCAGCTCAGTATTGGAGGAAGTTTATTTCTAACTTCTTTGCTATAGCAGCTCCTATGCATCCAGTGACTAGTGTGAAGTGTGCTTTCCAATGGGGAGGAAAGCAACAAAAAGCTTTTAAGTCTTTGAAAGAGAAGATAAGTTCAGCTCCAGTCCTTGCATTACTGGACTTGAGACAACCATTCGAGATTCAGACAGATGCTAGTGATTACGCCATGGGTGCAGTTCTCTTACAGCATGGTAAGCCTATCACATTTCATTCTAAGACATTTAATGGTGTTGTTGTGAATTATCCTACATATGATAAATAGTTGTATGCGTTGGTAGAAAGTGTAAAAAAATGGAAACACTATTTTATGGGCAAAGAAACAATTGTTCATATCGACCATCAGCGTTTACAATACTTGCAGTCGCAAAGTAAATTGTAGCAGTCACGACATTTTAGATCGATGGGTTTCCTACAACAATTTCACTTGGTAATAAGGTACAAGAAAGGTATTTAAAATAAGGTTGCTGATATGATTTCAAGGCCTATTATTAGTTCTAGTAATTTACTTAAGAATGATTCTATTGTACATGAGAGCTACATAGAACAGTATGCATCAGATGTTGATTTTAAGGATGTGTATGCTAACTTGAGTGAAGGGAATCATGTTGAGGAGAATGATTATCTTTTGCATAATAATTTTCTGTTTCATATAGGCAAGTTACGTATACCACAGGGGGAGAGACTAAGCATCATGAGAGAAGCTCATTCTTCTCTTATTGCTGGACATTTCGGGGTAAGCAAAACAGTGGCACATTTACATAGGTATTGTTATTGGCCTCACATGGTAGATAGTGTTTCACGTTTCATTAGAGGTTGTTCATTATGTGCTGCAAGAAAGCCTAGCAATAGGAAGCTTGGTTTATATACGCCATTTCCGGTACCTTCTAGACCATGGGAAAGTGTTTCTATGGATTTTGTTGGAGGGCTACCATTATCTAGAAAGCAACATGATTATCTTTATGTAGTAGTTGATCGTTTCAGCAAGATGTGTATTCTTATGCCATGTAAGAAATCTATAACTGCTGAACAAACTGCTGATTTATATTTTCAACATGTATGGGTTCATTATGGCTTGCCTACTTCTATTGTTAGTGACAGGGATTCCAGATTTGTTGGGAAATTTTGGTCCAATTTATGGAAGATGATGGACACCAAGTTGAAGAAGAGTACTGCTTTCCATCCACAAACATATGGCCAAACAGAGGTAGTGAACAAAACCATTGTACATATTTTGAGAGGTTATTGCAGCAAGCATCCCAAGCTTTGGGATGAGCACTTGCATTACATTCAGCATGCTTACAACCGAGCCAAGCACTCTTCTACAAATACTTCACCTTTTGAAGCTTGATTTGGGTATTTACCTAAGTCACCTTTAGATTTCATTCTTGAGAAGGATGTGGTCATTGATGGGCATAGTGACATTGACAAAGCTCGCATGTTCATTGAAATAATTCAGCTCATACATTAGCAGGTCCAAGAACAGCTTGAAAAAAGTCAAGGAAAGTACAAGGAAAGGCATGATAAGCACATAATTGATCATAAGTTTCAAGAAGGGAACGAGGTATGGCTGCATATTAGTAAGGAAAGAATGCAATTTGAAGGTAAAAAGCTGAAGCCTATTCGTTATGGTCCACTCAAGATCCTTAAAAAAGTTGGAAATAATTCTTTTCAATTAGATTTGCCTTCATATATGCAAATGTATTCCGTTGTGAATGTGGAAAATTTACATTTGTATGAACCTCCTTTAATTGCTGATTATCAAAGTGACATTCAACTGCCACCCATAGAGGATTTCTCGCCAAAATTTTTGGATGAGTTGAAAGAGGATGCTATCCTTGACAGAAGGACACGCACTTCAAGGAGGGGAAATGTTGATTATGTTTGGGTTGGTCTTAAAGGCAGAAAACCGAGTAAGGCAAAGTGGATTGAGGTGGAAAAGGTGAGGGACCTATACCCTCATCTTATTAATAGGTAATTGAAGGCTTTTGGGGTCCAAAAGCTTCCCAATGGGGAGGTGTGATTAGGTGATCATGTCCTAAGTTGAAAAAATGCTCAAAATTGGAATTGCTCAGAATTGGTTGAAACCAGAACGACTGGATAGGCCTTGTCGATACGATCCTAGCGCCATGAATGGAACTCAAATCCGACATTGTATGTGAAAGCTATGCAGGTTTGAAATTTACAATTTCCTTCAAAAATCAGTCTGACCAGGGTTGACTTTTGACTTTGGCAAATATTAAAAAAAATATTCCGGGAGTATTCCTCAGAATATTTTGGGAATATTCCTTGGAATATGCCACAGAATATTTCCTGTGGGCCAATCATTCGTTGACAAGTGTCAAGTTTTTAATTAGTTGAAGGGTTGACTTTGGAGTTTGGTGACCAATCAGAGGCTGCCACATGGCAGGCTTGGAGGTCGCCACATGGCCCCAGATCGGTGCAATGGCGGCGTTATAAAATTTTATATATCTTAGCAGGAGTTGAACCCAAGCCTCTTGCCAGCAAATGCAATGACCCGACCAATCGGGCTCCATGGTGATTCTTATTATACCTCAAGCTCATGTATTATTTGAAGTTTCAAAGAATTTCAAATGGGCGGCAAAGGGGGCCAGCCCCCATACACCATAGAACCGGGCTATAAAACTGTGGCCTTAAGGCCCAAAACCCATGGTAAATAAATGGTTGTAAACTCGCATGTGACCACGTGGTATTTACATATAAAGCCACAGTTTATACAGTGGCAGTTTGGATGGATAAAGCCGCGGTTCCGCCGGCGGATAGGGTGGCGGTCTATGTGACCAGCCACCCATAAAAAATTTAATGCGAACTAAACTACCTATTTATTCTAGAACGCGCCTCCAATTTCAGTGGCCTTTGCCAAAATGTCAGAGTTAACTCCAGTTACCCAACTTTGGTGGAGTTTTTTTAGGCCAAACTGGACAAATGTTGTTTTGGTCATAACTTCTCCATTACTGAACCTTTTTGGACAAAATTTTAGTCAATTTCAATTATTCTCAGCATTCTGGAGCCATTGGAATAGGTTGAAGAGCCAAAAAAGTTGATCTTCAGGTACTTTTTCTTTAGGGAAGCTTGGAGAGCCATCAAGGCCTAGAGGGTGTTGGAGCTGTTTTGGGTTATGTTTAACCATTTGAGGTGAAACAAAAGTCAATTTATACTAATTTCTGCATTTTGAATTCATTTTTACAGCTGGTTTGGTCTATTTAGGCCTTATTTTCATTGTATTACCAATTTGAGCATCATAATATATCAAGGACATGCCCATTGGGAGCTTTGGACCCGACAGATGTAGCCCAGGAGGGGTGAAATGCCTCATCATGTTGTTGTGTGTTTATGGTGAAGTTATTCTGCTGTGTTATTCAGATTAAATTTATTCAATAGTAAGTTAAAAAAACACTCCCTCACACTTAAATTCATAAACAGTTACCAAAATCACTTTTTTTTACTTGCAAGACCTTATAAACACTTTGCACACTTAATTTAATGGAAGTGAATACTTTGAACAATAGTACAAATACTTTCATTTTCAGATCAAGGGGGGAATGAAATGGTTGAGGGGAGGGCACATAGCCATGGGTAGTATCTACAAAACATATTTTTAGACCCCCACCCCTTTGTTAAATGTCGATAGAGGTGTGGGGGGGGTCCAAATTTCATCCCCCACCATTGATTCGAGTGGGGATCATATTGATCTTTGGTTCTCACTCGGGCTATATTGCAAGCCGACAAAATGTCACACCACGTCACTTTATTTACAATAATTTAAATCAATCCTTTATTTAACTAATAAAAAGGAATATCGTTAATCTAAGATAACTACGACATAATTTAAACAAGTGGGCCTATAATTTGGTATTTTGACATATATATATATATATATATATATATATATATATATATATATATATATATATATGTTACATTTTATTCTTTTCTTTCTATTTTTTATTCGAACCATGGCTGCAAGCATTTAATACTGAATGTAATGTTTGAGATATTTCCCATTGACTCGCAATGAATAATATTGTCCCTACGTATTCTGCAAAATAAAATTTTTATTACCCTTTACTTCTGCAATGTTGAATGGCCCCAACCACAAATTTTCAAAATTTCCATGCTTGCCTCTTTCCTCTCTTCTGGTATCCCATATTAAAACTAGATCACCTTGTCTGAAGTATGTTCCTCTAGCATTTCTATCAAATAAATTTTTCATCTTATTTTGATATTGATGAAGTTTGAATTTAACTTCATCTCTGTCTTGATTTAATTCAATGATCTAATTGATTCTCCTTGAAAAATCATCAGCTTCTCATATGATTCCTGAAAAAATTTCATAGCTCAAAATACTAGTTCTGTAGGGAAAATTGCTTCAGCTCCATAGACAAGTTGGAAATGGGACTTGCTAGTAGATCTTTAAGGTGATACTCTATTTTCCCAAACTGCGTATTTTAGATGATTATCCCAAATCCTCTTATGATATGCCAATACTTTCTTGATGACTTTAACCAAGCTTGTGTTTGATGATTTCGTTAACACATTACCTTGAGAGTAATATGGTGTAGAATGATGTAAATAAATATGGTATTTCTGACAAAGCTCTATCATTTTAATACTACTGAAATCTTGTGGATTATCTGTAACTATTTGTTGTGGACAACCAAATGTAGACAATATGTTCTCTTCAATGAATTTGATGACAACTATATTTTTTTCGTTCTTGACAGGAATTGCTTCTACCCACTTGGTGAAGTAGTCTGCAGCAGTTACAATCCATATGTGTTGATTACTTAATGTTGGAATTATTTCACCTATGAAATATAATCCCCATTGTAAAAAGGGTGCTTCGATTAACACTGGAATAAGGGGTAGTGTTGTTAATCTCTGCTTTCCAGAAAATTATTGACATGGAATGCAACTTCTCACTTTAGCGCCAACCTGTGAAAATAATTTAGGCCAGTAAAAGCCCGCTCTCAAAATTTTGTATGCATTTTCCTTCCAAGCATAATGTCCTCCATAAATTCCTTCAAAAAACTGTCCAATAACCCCTTTTGTTTCACTTTCAGTTAGACATAATAGAAGGATATTTAAAGGATCCTTCCAATACAAATTCACATTTATGATATAATATTTAATAACTTTAAGTCTAAAATATCTAGATTGATTCCTTGTGAATTCAAGAAGATACATTAGATCTCGAAGAAAATTCACTACGTCTCTATGCCAATCTCAAAAGAAAAAATTTTCATCAATGTGTAAAGGAAGAGGAACAGGATCTGGACTAGGGAAAATTTTAAGCATGGAAACTTATTTTAAAGTTTAGAAACCTTGGTGAATCTTACTTGACCCTAATATGCAATCTATAAAATGTTTAGAAATATTTTCGTAAAAGTGTTGAATTTTCAAATGATTTTATATTTCTCTATACAAAATATTGGTGATTTTTAAGGTAAAATAATTTACACTATAAAATTTGGGCAAATTAGTTTTAGAAAAAATTGGAAATTAGCGAATATTTTTTTTTTGAAAAAACATTGAAAATTAGCTCAACTGCGAATATTAGCCCTCAAAATTTTCCTTGATTTGGACTGGAAGAAGGTTCTTGTGGATTCTTCTCATTTGAAATTTGAGTACGTTCTTGTGGGTTCTTCTCACTTGAACTGGAAGAAGGTTCTTTTGGATTCTGCTCATTTGAATTCTACAAAATGGTATTGATGCCAAGAACCTTACAGTTTGATTCAGTCCTTTTACCAATTTAGTGGGTCTGATATCTAGATCAAATTCAAGTATCTTTGCAATACATCTTCCCCTCTTTCCATCTGTATCAAGTTGTGTTAAAACTATCTTTACCGCATTACTTGGAACATAAGAAATAATAGGAGAATGTAGCTTGTACAAGGGCATACACTTTTTTTTCTATGATATCATATCTCAATTCAGCGTCTCTCATCAATTTACTGAAAAAGGCTATGGGATGCTCATATTCATCATCATTTTTTTCTCGTATAACAACAACTAAAGTAGTGTCAGAGGCAAAAGAGAAGATACTAAAAGTTTTGGAGTTATTAGGACTAGCTAGTACTAGGGCTTCAGAAATGACCTTCTTGATTTTTGAAAAATAATACTTAGCATGTACTTTCTATTTGACTTCATGATCCACTTTAAGAATATCAGTAATATCTTTGACTATCTCAGCATAATTTGGTACAAATCTTCTCAAGAAAAAAATATTTCCTAGAAATGCTTGAATTTCCTTTTTATTTCTTGGTAGACTAATTACCTCAATTTCTCAGAATCTTTTTGGATCAATAACAACTCCTTCCTTTGAAATTATGTGTCCTAATAGCTTCCCTTCTTTCATTGAAAATAATGAATTTTTAGGATTTAGTGAGATCTCATATTTCCTACATCTTTCAAAATTAGTTCTCAAGTGCTTCAAATGTTTCTCATCAGAATTAGAAAATACAGTTAAATCAGCAAGATAAATAAAAATGAATTTATTTATCTTACTAACAAATGCAAGATCCATTTCTCTTTGAAATGTTGCTCCAGCATTTATTAGACCAAATGACATTCTTGCATACATAAATTAACCCCAAGGAGTTGTAATTGTTGTCTTTTTTCTATCTTCTAGACTAATGAGTATCTAATTGTATCCAGAAAATCCATCTAACATTCAAATTTTGTTTAAACTTGAGACTTTCTAAGGTAATTGATCCATCTTTGGTAATGGATAATTATCCTTTAAAGACAAATTGCTTAAATTTATAAAGTCGACACACAATATTATTTCACCATTTTTCTTCCTCGCAAGTACTAGGTTGGCTATCCATTCATAATATCTTAAGGGAACAATTATTTTTTCATCTGATAATTTTTTTTATTTTTTTTTCAATAATTGGAAACAAGACTAGATTAATTCTCCTTGACTTTTGTTGAAAGGGTTTAGATTATGGTTTGAGATGAATTTTATGTTCAATAATAGTTGTGTCATAAGTTTTCAATTCTTCGTATGACCATGAAAATACATCTTTATAATGTTTGAAAATATCGATATATTTGTTTTTAATTTCCTAAGGAAATGATGCTGAAATTTTAACATTTCTAACTTCTTATGTTGTTCCAATATTACAATCTTGAACATACTCTTGTTGTGAATTCAATATTGAGGTTTTTGAAACATCATTATGATAAAAAAAAATCAAGGGGAACTAATCCTTTTGGAATGTAATTATTAGATAATTGAATGATATTGTGATAAGCTATTTCTTGATCTAACTCCGAGTTCTGATTGTCATCATTTGATTTACTTTAATTCACTTGTTCTTCTTCAATATGAAAAGATGAGAATTCATCTATTGCTTGTAAGAAATTTTTCAATAATTCGTAATCTTCGAAAACTTGCTAGTGTTTAAGGTTATTAGGAATAGAGGCCTTGTACTTTACTTGAATCTGGTAATGCAATTGCATAGGATCATGGATTTCAAAATGACCTGCAGAAATTGTTAAGGCATCAACATGAATGTTTTCTTCTCTTGGGATTGATGTGATATTAAAGGCTTGAAAATAATTCTCTACAATATCCCAAGCTTCATTCTTGTAATATCTTAGGTTGCGGTGCTTGGTTGGACATAAGTTTCTGATTTATTTTACAATTATATCTGAATCACGAAATACAATCAAGTTTTGAACCTTTAGGGTATTTTCTAACTGTAATCCTAATAGAAGAGCTTCATATTCTGCTACATTATCTGTAACATCAAAGTCTAATTTAAAGGATTGAGTTATGTTTTTCTTATCAGGAGAGATAAGTATAATTCTAGCTCCACCTCCATCTTTGGAAAATTCTCCATCAAATTGCATTTTCCAAATATCAATGTTTAAAATTGGAGGGGTATTAACAAATTCTTGAATGCTGATTTGAGAATTTGAAAGATAATTATCAACTAAACTAAAGCACCCAAAATCTTGAAATAACATAAATTGGTTGATTGAGGACTTGATTTTCTTTACAAACTATGTTATTAAATCTGACCTCTCTATACAACCTTAAATGTTCTCCTCCATAAAATGGGATAGTTGCAAAAGACATGCCCATTTGTAAAATCCCTTGCAACTTTTCACAACAAGACCTAGACAATAGCATTCCAAATTTGGGTGGAATATTTTTAACTACTATATCCAAGACTCAACTTTTAACAGGGATTTGAGAAAGTGTTACAACCAATCCTTAACTAATATGAGGAAAGGTACTTTCTTGGAATCAAAAGTATATAAATCATGATATGGTCTAGTGGTTATAATGTATCTTAATATCCCCTTATTAGATAGTAGGAACGTGTTTTATTAGTATATAATTATTGCAATAACTAGCGTGAAGGTAATCACTATAAAGAAAAGATATTAAACATCAGTGTAATTGTAATACCATGCATCTGAATAAAGAAAACTTCTTTGAAGAGTGCAATTCTTATCCAATGAGATTTTCTTCACTATAATCTTGTGTTCTTGTCACTAGTGGATTGCTTTTCCATATGTATATTATATTATTGTTCAAGATCCTTTTCCTCATTTAGTTAGGTTATAAAAAATAATTTCAACATGATGATGATGCTTGTTACCATCTATTGAGACTGACTTTGATATCTCATATCTTTAGGACAACTAACCCTTTTTTTTTTTAGAATTTTATTGCCATGCTTGAAAAGGGTGGAGATACTTAACTAAAAATCTGTAGTTTTGAAGAGTTACTATATAGAAAGGTTGGTTTTGTTACATGTTTTTTGAAATTAATATCTAATGTGCCATATGTAGGACATTGTAAAAAAAACATTTTTCATCCTCCATATTCTTAGTATCTCAAATATGACACATTGTTTCATCACATCACATTTTAGGAATCGTCCAATGTCACATTTCTGTATATATGTTGTGATAGTTCATTCTTATTTTAACAATATTGATTTTATTTTTTAAGCTAGCTAAAACATAAACACAGTTTTGATCTTCTAGATTGGGTTGAATTGTTAATGACCTTTTTATGATATCTTAATTTTCTCTTTTCCATTATTTCTTTATTGCACCACAATTTCTCAAATTTAGTTGTGATAGTATGTTTTATGGTATCAATATTATGCACATGGGGGGTAGCTTAATTAGTGTTTGTTTTGTTATGAATTATTATTTAAATTATGGTATTCAAGGTTCAATTCCCCCATGGGTGTTTAGCTCACAAAGAAAAATGGTATCAATATTCTATACAGTGACTTCCTACTCTATTCTCTAATAATTTATCCAAAACTTAACATCTTCATGATATCCCCTCTTGAGTTGTAACCTACATTCAGTTGAGTTTAATCAATATTAAAAATCCTCTTATCTTTCATGTTAGTTTTTTTGTGCCTCTAAACTAAGTATCTACTCATAGCCATACACTTAATGGGCGGATATCAACCATTCTATGAGGAGGATATAATAAGATGTATTGATTTTACTTAAGGTATGGGGGAATTACTAGATTATATTATAGATGTATCAACCCCAAAATAAGCATCCATATAAGATAATAGGGGTGATGATATTGTGAAAAACAAAGTTTTTTTTTGGCAACCATAAGTCCATTTATAAATTTTAATTAGGTTTATCTCAAGTGGTTTAGAGCAATGATTGAGATCCTCCCCACTTAGGTTCAATCCCAGAAAGTGACATGGAAAGCATTGATGTAATGGATTCGAGCCTAGTTTTTGAAAATCAATAGTGTCTCAAGGACCAAAATTTATATATATTCCTCATACAAAATATAAAAAGATTTTTCATGAGAAAAAATTCCATGAATAGAAATTTATTTTCAAGACCAAAATAGGCTTTCCACCCTCCATTAATCCTTTTCTCAATGTCATAGTTCCAACTAAGCTTATGATGTAGGTCAACTGTATGATATTTGTATGAAGTAACTAACACTAAGTTTCCATTTCTATACACCAAATTAGTGCAAGTTGTGTTTTTTAATTTGATTATTATAGCCTTTTTTTTATCAGTACACACCTATGCTAGAACATAAAACGTTGAGAATTCTTGTTTTCTTGTTAAGATTAGAGGGGCATATCACCATAGTAATCCTACCATCGATATAAAGAAGAAGTATAATGACAATTCTAGTTGAATTTGTTCTAGCATAACTAGCTTCTTCCTGAGTGTTTCTTTAATGTCAATGTAAATACCAAAAAGGGTAGTAGATAAAAGACAACCTTGGTTAAATCCCATATTACAATTAACTTCTTCTAACCAGCCCTCAAGTCAAAGAAACATCTCTCTAACTCAAAGGAACCTCTAGCTCTTCTAATATGTTCCCAATGTTATATCTACGCATTGTATCACAAAATTTCCTAAAGGCAATAAAACAACATGGGATATTAGTTTTATTGTTATGAAGTTCTTTGGTGATTATTCCAAGTGTCGTTAGGTGATTTAAATCATAACTAAGTGGTTTATAGTTGAATTATAACTTATGAAACTAACCCAACCTTCAACCCTTTTCCCATAACTTTATAATGCTTATTAATAATAAATAAATAAGCATAGTGGAAAATCCTCTTTGTAGAATGAATTAAATTTCTTAGGTCTTCCATATAGTGTGAACAATTACCATCACTAATGCAATCCAATAATAAGTGGAGAGAAACATCCAAAGATGAATGAAAAATCAATCAATAAACTTATTCTTAAAAGAATGGAAATCTCACAATCTCACTAACTCAACACTTCTACCATCTTTCAAATATCTACTAAAATTTTGAATAGTATAAAAGTGAGAAAATAAATATAAAACACAACATGAAAATTAAATATATTACCTTTAATTCAACAAATTTACCCTACAACAAATTTAAACCTACTTGAGTAAGTTGAATTACATCAAATTCAAACCTACCTCAGTAAGTTGAATTAGGCTAACTATTTAATTTCAAAATTATATTTCCAATGGAATAATTATTTTTAAAATATAACATAATTTTAGAATGTATAACCTAAATTCTTATGCTCTCGGCTATCATTTCTTTCCACTTACCAATTATCTTTAATAACTTTAAAATCTATGTAATTTCATATAATTTTAATAAATAAACAAACATATAGTTTTACTAAATAAACGAACAATCAGTGCAAGTGAGGAAAATATCATTATCACGTCGCGTACTCGAGTTATATATATCTATATATAAAATGGTTGCGGCTTGTGTGAATATATATACATATAGTATCCTCTACTAAGCAAGTGGTAAAGTGTGAACAACTTGTTCAATATTATACTTAAATCAAAAAATTATTTTATAATATATTTAAGTCGTACAATATAAGACGCTGACCACATACCATATTTTATGCTTTGAATAACTACTATCTTTATTCATTGGTTATTAACAAAGCTCGCAACTTTGCCCAAAATTCAAGGGAATTATGGTGCACGCCTATTTATTTAAATGTGGTACCGGTTATTAATAAAGCTCGCAACTTTGCCCAAAACTCAAGGGACTTTGCGTGGGCAGCGATTTCTTCCATAACTGCGTTTCTACACGCCATGGAAAACATAGCGAAAACACGATGTCCTCTCAAAAGAAGCCACGTGGCAGAGTCAATACATGAGTGGGGAGTGTAGGCGTTGGAGGAGATAGGATACCTTGTTGATCCAGGAGAGTAGTCCGGTAGGTTGGAAGTCGCTAAGTCTAGAGTAGTCCGGTAGGCTCGAAGTCGCTAAGTCTATTGATCCAGTCTATGATCGATTTGGCATCTTCGTAAAAGTTAATGGATGGAAGCTGTAAATTAAACATGATTCAGAGTAAACTCTATAGGGCTAGAAGTTATGCCTTTGTATTAGTTCCTTGTCCACCATTCCAAAAGATGGAGTAGTGTTCTCCATTTTCCAATTTGATCTAGACGTCACACCCACACACCCCATGTTGAGCAGCCTTGTCAAAGTATCCCACAGGCAGAAGCATAGGGTGAGGGCGAAGGCAGTGAGACAGATCCGAGGGCATGATAGGATGAGATTCATTTGGGTTGAGCCAGGCCAGGATTGCCCCATGTATCTTGTGCACTTCCACCTGAAATCCCTCAAAGATAATTTTATTCCTTACCAACAAACTTCCCAAAAAAGGAAGAAAGGGAGGGAATAGTACTTCTTCTCCTTATGTGCCCAAGAGAAGATGAATTAAAGAATCCCTAGAGGTCACCCGTTAAGATCCTACAAAACTTTAGTGAACATAGACCATACATCTATAATAACTTCCACTCCACCTTTGATTACATTTGCACCATAGTTTTAATAACATTGCCACCATAGATTTATTTGTATATAATGTTTGCGCCATACTTTTAGGTTAATACATATTCTGCCAACAAACCATAGGTTTGGTCAAAAAACTTTGCGTAACATATATGTGGCCATCTTCATGCATGGTTTTTTAGTATAAGTTTGATATCCTAAGGTGTTGCACCCACTTTGCACTTGACATAATGTCACCATGAAAATATTAAGGCACCCTCAATTAATATATACACCTTTTAACCAATCAAACTCAAACTTTCACCATACACCTAAAGACTTCTACCTGAATAAATGAACTGTGAACCTTTTGATTACATTGACTAGACCCTTGCCACGTGTTGAGTAGTGGGAACGCCACATGGCTAGCAAGGCCCCTTTTGCACCGGTTCCCCACAAACTTCAATGGATGATTTCTCCTTCATCCAGAGACCAAATGAGAAACCGAAAGTAATGTTGGATTCAGAGCGACGGACTCTACAGTTTGTTGTCATTTCTGAAAACAATTGAACCCTTTGCACTTTGAGCAACTAGAGAATCCTCTTGGATCATTCAACCTTCTTCTTGATCCTACTTTCAACCTAGTAGCAACAGCATCACTATGCAACACTTTCTTCGACCAAAAATTTCAACCTTGCTTTAGAGACTTTGAACTTGAAGTATAGACTTCGATCTCGACTTAGGGAGTTTGGTTTTGACCCAATACACCTTCATGTTCCCTTTCATCCTCCATGTCTAGCAAATGTGATCCCCAAGCTAGTTGAAGCACAAGCCAGCTTGTTTCAGACCATTTGAAACCTCCCTCCACGGATCCTATGAGCACCCTTGTAGGCCGAGTTGTCTAGCCTCCTTCAAAACAGGGCACCCCTGCTGCCGGTGAGAGATCAATTGAAATAAATGAAAGATCCCGTTTTGAGAGAAACAATGAGTAAGCAATTGTGGCCAACTGAAGTCTGGCATAGGTCCTTTGATGTTGTCTACACCTAGAACAATGTTCATCCCATTGTCAAACTCCCACTAAAGTCTGCAGTGTAGGAAGTGAGAAATGAGATTGAAGCTAAGCCAAATGTGTGACCCTCTGATAAAAGGGAGAGCACCATTTCTAAAAAAAAACAACAGGTCACTCTGCATGTTGTATTTGCCTCGAAACAGAGAGGGCCATAGCCCATTTCCCTTAGGAGCCCGCCAAGAGGATTTGACGAGGAGGGCCTGTGAGAAAATGCGGACCTCCAACAAGCCCCAACCCCCAAGGCGCTTTGGAAGAGCAATTGAATCTAATCAGCAAAGATGAAATTTTGTAGGTCCTCGCGCCTTAGACCATAATAAATGCGAGATGATGTTCTTGATACGATGGATGATGAGGGCAGGAATGTGAAACAGGTGTACCCAATATACCACGATCTGTTGTACAACATCATGTATGAGGATGAATCTCCCCCCAGGGACAACCACTGGTGTAACCAATTATCCAATGTTTTGTTGAATTTTTTGAGTAGCCAATACCAGTCCCTATTTCTGTAATTACACAGCTTGAGGCGGAAGCCAAGATAGGAGAAACCCTCAGAGAGAGGAACTAGAGACATGTTAAAGAGTCCATCTATGATTTGGAGGTCTGCAGAGTCCATAAAGTGTAAAATAATCTTTGATTTGTGATCATTAATCACGAGACCATAAGCCTCCCCAAATCTAAGAAATATACAATGCATTGCAACCCAGTGAGCGTGAGATATTATCCCAAATAGAAAGATGTTAGTATGAATCTTAATTCCAAGTGTACAAAAAAAGACCACTTTAACTGCGCATGTAGAAATTATATACAATATGCATGTATATATCCAGACTCTCCTGATCTCACAATATTTATCTTCTTGCAAAATACAGAATCCTTCCACTATAATTCTTGCGGAAAATTAATCAACAATTGCAAAACACATGAAGCAATAAAAACACACATAACACAGTTGTTTAACAGGAAAGCCTGAAGCTAAAAACCCCAACTATATATTATGTAACATGGAGATCATATGAAAATATCATACAAACATACAAAGCTTATCACAAGCTCTCAGTACAGTACAATCGTCATACACTAATCAGGCCCAATCTTGCAAATCCATGCACCGATCTTTGCCACCTGCTAGCCTGCCTCCACTACGCAATCCAAGCTGATTACAAAGACCAATTCAATGTAATCCCACTCTCATTGACTGCGTTATTATCATTGGCAACTCCAATGTATATGTAGATGCAATTCATGCATCACTAATAGTCACAACAGATAGTCTATCTTGCCCTTTCACCTATCTCTCCACTGGTCTCCACTGAAACTGTACATGCACTGAAGTTAACTGATGTATTCTTCAGTTGATTAATGAGTTATTATTTAGTGAATTAATTAATAATTAATTCAACCACTCTCACTAATTGTATCAATCAGTTAAACTAGATACAAATAGCTCAACTATGTTTCGATTAGTTAAACTGAACACAACTCCATTAACTTCCTCAATCAACTCCACCAAACTCTCTCAAATGAGTTCTAACTGAAGTATCCATGCAATAGCTCCACATAACCCTCAGGAATAGCGTAATTCCTTCTGTCAGCTCCTGTGCCACATCTCTGCAGTTAACTGAAGTGCTCCAAGAGAATAAGATAATGTTTATAGTCCAAATATTATTAAGAGCTAATAATATTTGACATATCTATTTTTAGACTAGAAATCTAAAAATAGACTCCGTCCAATATGTCTAAAAATAGAAGTCCATCTATTTTTCCAACTTGACCAGCCATCAACAAATATCATCCTGCAACTTATAGAATATGATCAACATGTCTAAAAATAGACTTTGCGACAAAAATCACCTGTGTGGGCCCCACCTAGTTTAGGTGATCATTTTCCAACTAGGATCAGGAAAGATGTTTCAGGATGCCTCCTTCACTGTTTCTTGTTGCAATCTTCAACACTCCCTCTCAACGAGAAAGGACTGTCTTTGCATGCGACATGCAACTCCATGCATTCGCCTTGCAACCTTCACAAGCGCCATGCAACTCCATGCATATGCTTTGCAACTCCTCTGAAACTGAATAGGCTCCAAACAACTCAATCAGTCTAATGCATCTATCATCAAAGTCTTCGACTTCTGCTGGCCAACTGCACATGTCATCAGGAACCACTACGTTGTTGAACTCTTGCACCCATGCACTCTGCACTTGCTGTCAACTCTGATTCGCGCTCCAGTATCCGACACTGTCACTTTGATCTGCCTGCATCACTCCAACTGATCATGCTACTGCTGCTCTGTGGGCACCTCGTAGCCAGGTTCAATTCATGAGATCCACACCATCTACATGAATCCTGCCCAGAAATCTCCTCTTGGGATTACTCATGCATGTCACCCCACCTCTCACCTGGTGGTATAGCTGCATGCACTCCCTCTGCCCATCTGGCACGAACTTTCTCTGCATGAGTGGTTGCTCCCACTCCATGATCCTCATCTTGTGGTTGCTCCACATCCCGAGGTTCACTCTTACCTGCATGCAAAAATTGATCCCTCTCAAGCATTAATTACATGGCTTTCTCACACTTCCCAACAGAAGGAAGCTCCGTAGAAATCCCATCTACATAAAATCTATAAAGATTCTTCTGCATCTCCAGTTGTGGCTGCTCCACAACCTTTTGAGACTGCTTCTCACGCTGCATGTTGAGAGGCTCCCTCTCAACCACCAAGTCACTAACCTCTTCTTTGCTCCTCAAATCTTTGCATGCATCTTGTACCTCAGTGCATGTAGATTCTTGGCTCGCGCACATTGCAATTGTCCCGCCGTCGCAAAATTTTCTAACAAAAAGAGCTGATTTTAAATCAACGATATCTCCCTCATCCGAGCTCCGATTCGATCGATTTTTTTTTTTCAATTTGGGTATTTTTTTGCAAGGAATCCAAATATGCTATTTTTTCTGAAAATATTTCACCAAAAATTTCAGATGTTCTCTGCAAACTTGCGCACCCAAAAATTCCTGCTCTCATTCCATGTAGAAAATCTATAACACAGCTCCGATACCATGTAGAAATTATATACAATATGCATGTATATATCCGGACTCTCCTGATCTCACAATATTTATCTTCTTTCAAAATACAGAATCCTTCCACTATAATTCTTGCGGAAAATTAATCAACAATTGCAAAACACATGAAGCAATAGAAACACACATAACACAGTTGTTTAACAGGAAAGCCTGAAGCTAAAAACCCCAACTATATATTATGTAACATGGAGATCATATGAAAATCTCATACAAACATACAAAGCTTATCACAAGCTCTCAGTACAGTACAATCGTCATACACTAATCAGGCCCAATCTTGCCACCTGCTAGCCTGCCTCCACTATGCAATCCAAGCTGATTACAAAGACCAATTCAATGTAATCCCACTCTCATTGACTGCGTTATTATCAGTGGCAACTCCAATGTATATGTAGATGTAATTCATGCATCACTAATAGTCACAACAGATAGTCTATCTTGCCCTTTCACCTATCTCTCCACTGGTCTCCACTGAAACTGTCCATGCACTGAAGTTAACTGATGTATTCTTCAGTTGATTAATGAATTATTATTTAGTGAATTAATTAATAATTAATTCAACCACTCTCACTAATTGTATTAATCAGTTAAACTAGATACAAATAGCTCAACTATGTTTTGATTAGTTAAACTGAACACAACTCCATTAACTTCCTCAATCAACTCCACCAAACTCTCTCACATGAGTTCTAACTAAAGTGTCCATGCAATAGCTCCACATAACCCTCAGGAATAGCGTAATTCCTTCTGTCAGCTCCTGTGCCACATCTCTGCACTTAACTGAAGTGCTCCAAGAGAATAAGATAATGTTTATAGTCCAAATATTATTAAGAGCTAATAATATTTGACATATCTATTTTTAGACCGGCAATCTAAAAATAGACTCCGTCCAATATGTCTAAAAATAGAAGTCCATCTATTTTTCCAACTTGACCAGCCATCCACAAATAACATCCTGCAACTTATAGAATATGATCAACATGTCTAAAAATAGACATAGTCTAAAAATAGACTTTGCGACAAAAATCACCTGTGTGGGCCCCACCTAGTTTAGGTGATCGTTTTCCAACTAGGATCAGGAAAGATGTTTTAGGATGCCTCCTTCACTGTTTCTTGTTGCAATCTTCAACAATGCATAACAAACAACCCTAACAGTAGAAATGAATGCTAATATCTTCAGATCTACAGTTAGGTGATCAAGATAAATGCTGAAAAATTCTAGATTTGTGCATTAGAAGACATTAAACAGTAGAAAAAACAAGATTTACTCCATGCATCCAATAGACAAGACAAGAATATATCAAATGAATTTTGTATTAATGGCACCTGGGACGAAAACACATGAGGGTGTTCTTGGTTCTCCTCAATGGGATGGGTTCTTGTAATTCCTCAACACTTCAGATTTAGAATTCCTCTCTCTTGATGGTGTAGAAAACCCAGACAAAAATGGAAAAGTATGGCTATGATGGTGGATCAATAGCCAGACTAAGAGTTGAGATCCAGAGTGATCTTTAGGCAACAAAAGGTGACAAATGAATGGGAAAACCCTTCTATTTATAACAAAATATTGAGTTAGTTTAGATATTGGTGCATAGTTAAAATATTATTAACCAAATCAAGATCCAACTTTTATGGAATATTTTATTATATTTGTTGGAGGGAAAAGGAATTTGACTTGAGTCAAATCCCCTTATTTGTAGATAATAAATAAATAAATGATTTATTTATCATTTTAAGGATGTGATTAAGTAATAATAAATAAATAAACGATTTATTTATCATTTTAAGGATATGGTTGAGTAATAATCAAATAAATAATGATTTATTTAATATTTAAGGGAGATTTAGTCATATTTAACAAAGAATATTATTTAAGTAATGTTTAAATAATTATTCTTAGAAAATAATAAGATAAATAATGATTTATCTAATTCATTTCCTTGTTTTGGGTTAAATATAACCAGGAATATTAATTAAACTACTGTTTAACTAATTATTCCTTGAGGAAAATAAAAAAAAATATGGATTTATTTAATGTTTCCCCATGGGGTTTCCTGTTTAGACCATAAACAACTTAATAAAGGTGGTTTTACTAAGTTATTTTCATAGTGAATGCAATTATACTTGGGGTAAAATTGGTCTTACATGGTGTACTTGGGTCCATCTAATACCAATGGGTTAGATGACCAAAAAATGGTGTAACAGATTTCCCCCCAGCGTGCGAGCGTTAGGAGCTAATCGTATGACTGAAGTATGTTGTAAGAACTCAATCACTAGACATCGATGGGGAAGTCAAAGAGAGAGGATTAGAAGGTAGACCAAAGTGTTGAAAGAACTAGACCCTAAGGAGGCGAGACTTATAGGTGCGACAAGTCTCTTTGATGAGTGAGTACCTGCTATAGGTGGCGGGGGAGGCATACCTATGCCCACCGAGGTAATAGTACAAACAATAAGCCGTCCGGAAAACCACGGGACGAAATAATAAAGCATATGCTAGCACAAACATGAGCCAGATAAATAACACGATAATGAATCCCACATACATATTGTGCCTGGGATAACAGCCAGGACTTGTACAATGATATCTGAGTACATGAGATATAAATGCAACCCGGATGCCCCTGAAAATAGGAAAGGGTTTTGAAAATCTAACTGATACATGCGAAAAAAAAAGGTGTTGCAAGCGGCTGAGGCCGACCTCATCAAATTTATGGAGCTGCATCGAAGGCTGTAATGAAGAGGTCATCCTAGTGTGTGGGGGGCTACCTTTAGGGCCACCTCCTCATGAGGGCTGAGACATCTCACACACACTCGGGAATCACCGATGTCAGTTGTTGTATCACTAGACCATCGAGTATACAGATCTCGATCATGCTGAAAGGAGCTGGAGCTGAGAAACAATCAAGTCAAAGGGAAATGAGGAGTCCCTTTTCCTGATCCGAGGCACTGAACAAGAGTGGAAGTTGGAACCAAGGTACATCGCCCTCTAGGCGTGTCTTCTAGAATGATGAGCTGATGTCAATAGAAGGAGGTCCGCCATAGGTGAGGAAATAAGGGACCCTTAACTAAGGCACGAGAGAAAATAGTAGAGTGACTGATAGACTGACACCAATGATGATGATGAAATGGTGGGTACTGAGTAGCGATGGACGACTTCCCTTGTTAGAGCATAAATGGCATGGATGACCTGGTAGTGACTGACACAATATCATGAGGGATAGGGGACAATGGGATTGAAGGCCATAGTGTGTGACATGAGATAGGGACCAAGCAATGAAGGATGGAGGACTAGAGCGGGATGCAAAGGGACTCGGGATAGACTCCATGAATGCAATGATAACTCAACTCCGATGCTCTAAACAAGGGTGACTCAATGGTGCTACCACATAGGAAAAGGATCCAATGGGGACCATAAAAGCATGAGTACAAGATGGTAACTCACGAAGAAAGTCGACACGAGCATGGCCAAGTATGGAGGAAAAGTGATGCCCTCAGTACGAGTGTTGCAAGTGAAGAAATTCGATTTTGAGGAGGAGTGAAGTGATGCTTCTTGGAAAAAGGGTGTCCTGGTGAAGTATCAAATCACTAAAAACTAATAGATAACCATTTGAGGGCTTTCCATTGGTACATATGGTTCATCAAACTGAGCTACGGTTTGGTCGCAGCACGCGAAAGAAAAATTAGGGGTTTTCTTTTAATAAGGCATTTTCCCGCCCAATTCACTCATTTGAGGGTGGAGATATGGTGAATGTAGTGAGGAGAGAAGGCCCTAAATCTTGTGGTGATTGTAGTAGACAAATCGACCGTTGGAATTGAGAGCATTCAATTGCAGGTAAGAGGCCTAATCCTACTCTTTCATTTCAGTGGATTGAAAGTTTAGTTTAGGTACCCAGAGCTCATGAATAGGCCAGGTCACACTTTTTGGAGTCTGCTCTGTGACTTGGGTAGTAGGTCCTGGGTAGAATACTGTGACCTGTCCTAGGAAATGACCTAAACAGTGCGACCTATCAGGGAAAGGGGTTTTCAGTGCTGTTTTTGGCTGAGATCTGGGATTTTTATGGTTGAGGGGCATAGGTGCCCCCAAGCATGTTGTGGACATGCCAAGATATATTTAGAAAAAGGGAAATCTAAACACATTTTAATGATGTGGTGTGCCATTTGTTTTCGCTATGGTTATGCACTTTGAGAAAGGAAAAAGACGATTACCAATCTCTTTTGGTACTGCATATATGAATCAAATGGACTTTAAGTTTCCAGGTTGGCATACATGGTGTTACTATCCCAAAGAGAGGATTTTGAGATAATGAACTGATGTTTTCCTAGCAAACCCATAGGTTGGTCAACCACAATGTCTATGAGACTGGGTTGCTGATGTAATATGAAGGAATGATGAGGGGTATCATCCCTAGAGTGATCTGAAGTGATATGGGAATCTAGAGATTCTTCTAAATGTGGAAGAATAATGGGACTAGAGTCGACATGACTAGATTCACTAGGAGATTTGTGGAGAATTGTTTCTCTTGGTCTCTCAAATATGGGTGCCCCCTTACCCAAATATTGGGTGTCAATGTAATGGCCACAAGGTGCACGTGGTTCGAATGCATGAGTTAGATGTAAGGGCGGATAGATAAAGTCAGGGGTGGTGACTGCTTCCACAATGTCATCATCGTAATAGAGGATGGGGTGACTAGTGAAAGAAATACCATCTGACGTGGTAAAGCTACCTGACTCATCATCATGAGAAGAGAGGTTCACATGCGCATCGTCACAAGTTGTGATAGACGAATAATTAGATAAAGGATCTACCGATGTTAAGCCTAGGGTGATCGCTGAAGGGAGGTCAAGCAAAACATCAGGGGAAGTCTCCAAGGGGACTTATACTGAGGGTCTCATGGATGATGATAGGTAGAAAATGGTGGGCAAAGGCTCCGTCATCTCGACATCAGGAGGGGGAATGTCAATGGGAGCATTCATGTCCTCTAGTTTTGCTGAAGAAAAACACGCAAATAAGGGAGCGGTGGACTCGTTGTGCTTGGCCGTGAATTAGCAAACCTCTTCCAAAGAGGAGCGGTACTCTTCAAGGCGGGGACAGAGGTGAGTATAGTGGCCATGGAAATCACACAAAGTGAAAGGGTTATTTGTGTGCAAATACTTGAGTTTTGGGACTGAATCTAGTATAGTGACATATACCTCTAGGATATCAGACTCTGGAAACATCTCATTGACCATGGACTTAAGGTGAGGCAACTCCGGACAAGTATGGGTGGCGTGGCCAGCGACAACACACAAAGCACACTGGATGGTACACTTTGGAGGCCCAAAAGGGGCAGGGTTTATCGAGGCAGCCTTGTCCTTTGATGCCCCCTCGCGAGCTTTTCCCTTCTTACGCGAAGCAGTCGCAACGAGAGGTGGTTCCTGTTGAGGTGAATGAGGCACTGTTGTAGCAGGAGAAGTCATAGGGATTGGTTGGACCGGGTTCAAATCAAGATAAGGTTTTGGTTGACCAGGCAGGTTAGCGGCTGGAGGATCGAGGTACCAGACGGGAATCCCAAGGGTCAGGTTAAGAAGAGAGAGGGTGGCTATAACAGTTACTGTGTACACTCCTGGTGGGGGAGCTAGGAACAATATCTGACCAGAGGGGTAATGACCAGGTGGGACGGCTTCAAGATGGTTAAGGCCTGGAGGAATTGTTCCAGGAGGGTAAAGAGGGTCATGAGTACCAGCTAAAGGTGAAGGTCTAGGAGAGGAAGGTTCAGAGGACATCATGAGAATCTGGTAATCAGGGGAACTAGATGGAAGAGGTTGAGTGGCCACCTGACCTTCAGGTGGTTGGATAGCCACAAATCCCTGCTGTGCATCCACCTGCGCCCGAGGGGGTGGTGACTGCTGTTGCGGGGGTTGAGAAGGCGAGGGAGGTAGAGGTGCTGATGCTAGAGGAGCTGGAGCGCCAAGCTACAGATACTGATAATAAGGGGTTTGGGTAACAGTGTGGTAAACAGGAGGTTGGGCCAAAATAGGAGGCATGTCATATCCTGGATACATGCTACTAGGAGGGGGAAAAGTGTGAGAGGTGCTACCCCCCCTAGGAAACCATAACCCATGGGAGGTTGAGCGTAGGGATGAGAGAGAGCTCCAACGATACCGTCAGCAACATGAGGTGCCCCTGGTGTGTTGGCACCACTGGGTATGGGGAGATCAGGTAAAATTATATAAAAATAACCCATCTGAGCATAGATCAGGTCATATTTTAACGCCATTTGGAGGGTGGCTTCTTCGGTTTGAGGAAAATGCAATGCGACATCTTTCCTTATAGGAGACAAGAGAGATCTAAGGAACCAGTCCATGTAGACATGGTCTTCGAAGGTAGGGGATTGACATAGGCTCTTTCTTCTTTGCCATTCCCGGACATGATCGGATAGGCAGGTCATAGATGATTGACGGAAAGAAGTAAAAAGTTTGATACCAGTGTCATAACGAAGGGGAAGCTGGAAGTAAGATAAAAAAGCCCAGGCAAGGGTCACAAAGGTGGTATGAGAGGAAGTGGTCTGATCAACATACCACTTAGAAGCTTCACCTGTAAGCATTCGTTGGAACAACCGAAGATAAACAGAGTCATCAGTAATGGAGTTAGATGAACACCACATGTGGAAAGATCGAACATGATTTGAAGGATCTTCTCCAGCAAGGCCTTCAAACTTTGGGATGTCATAAGGGAGCTTTGTCGGTATAGCAGGACAACTAGCATCATGGTGTATAGGGTCATTTATCAACCTGTCCAAGTCAGGGAGGCTGAGGCCTGCCATGAAGGGGAAGAAGGGCGCAACCGGGGTAGCGTCCATAGTGGTCCTACTAGTGGCATTCCCAGCTTGAGGGCCGGGGTTGCCACTAGCATAAGGTCCTGCACCAGACATGGTGAAGGTGTTAGGGGGAGAACCGAAGGCGAAACGAGAAGGAGAACCCAAAGGACCAGAAGAAGATTCGGTGTGCGGACTCAGTGGAGGACTAACTCGAATCCTATGCGGAGGAGTAAGTCTTCCTACTGGAAACTGAGGATGACGGCTAAGAAGTCTCCGAGATAAACGCCTTGGTGGCGCAATGGTGATGACACAAACACGACACAAAGGAAAAAGAGACCGAAAAGGGCAGGGAGGTGTCGGATCAACTGATTACAATGTCGAAACAAGTGCAGAAAGGTGCAGGATCAATTGATTTCAATGTTTTAGAGTCTTTGCTTGGTGGTGTTAACCAAGCCCTTTTTCGCTTAGGGTCTGTGAGTAAAAGTGTGTAAATTTTAAATTTCAAACCCAGATGTTTGTAGAGAAAAAGAAAAATTGTGATGTATGGCTGTAAATAAACCTGCAAATGACAGTATATAGGCCTGCAAAAACAAAAAATAAGCAGATATAATGCAATAATCTAAACCCAAAGAGGTGGCCCTCTCAATAACTAGTCTATAGGTGAGTAAAAAACTAATCAAAACACACTAAAAGTAATAATATATCTAAGTTCAAGAGGGACAGGGATATAAAAGAAAAAATCTATTGGAAAGTGGTGCATAAAACAACAACAAATCAGAGGAAAAGTTGCTATAAAAACAGTGGCGAAAGGCCGTCTCCTGAAGGGAAACATAGTGAACCCTAGAGGAAAACTGAAACAAAGCTAGATGAGGTGATTTGGATGGATAACAAGCCGATTTGAAGCGGATCTGAAGGTGAGGTATCAGATCTGAAGAAAAGGCTAAAGACTCTGAAATTTCAGACAATCTACAACAACAAAAAATATTCCATAAAAAGTGGAGGGTACTGAAGCCCTAGGGGGCTAGGTTCCCACTTAGTTGAGAAAAACAGAACAAATACAGGTCTAAAATGGGTGGATATGGAGGTCAGAAAATCCTGAATAGAGGCTCAGACAAACCCATAAAACTTTCAGAAAAATCCCTACAAAAAGTCCAGGTCGCAGTTTCTAACCTGTTTTCAGTAGAGGTCACACTTTTTGGGTTGTAAAGTGCACCCTGAAGGTCCAGGTCACAGGTTTTGGGCCAAAAAGTGTGACCTGCACTTTCGGCACTCTCGGCGGCAGGTTTCAAAAAAATTTGCCATCTTCGCTGCGACTAATGTCTGTCACCTACGCAATAGGTCTGAAAACACACAGAAGTCAGAATTTTTATTGTTTTAGGGTTTTATAGGTTAAAAACAACATCAAGAAAAGAAAAAACAAGGGGCTGAAGAGAAATCCTAGGGTTTGAAGCAGCTGGATATGCAAGGATCAAAAAAACGATAGCGGTGGTAATCGTAAACCCGTGTGGAGTCACCAGTTGTTAGTATGAATCTTAATTCCAAGTGTACGAAAAAAGACCACTTTAGCTACGCATAACAAATAGCACTAACAACAGAAATGACTGCTAATATCTTCAGATCTGCAGTTAGGTGATCAAGATAGATGCTGCAAAAATCTAGATCTATGCATTAGAAGACATTAAACAGTAGAAAAAACAAGATTTACTCCATGCATCCAATAGACAAGACAAGAATATATCAAATGAATTTTGTATTAATGGCACCTGGGAGGAAAACACAAGAGGGTGTTCCCAGTTCTCCTCAATGGGATGGGTTCTTGTAAGTCCTCAACACTTCAGATTTAGAACTCCTCTCTCTTGATGGTGTAGAAAACCCAGGCAAAAATGGAAAAGTATGGCTATGATGGTTGATCAATAGCCAGACCAAGAGTTGAGATCCAAAGTGATCTTTAGGCAACAAAAGGTGACAAATGAATGGGAAAACCCTTGTATTTATAACAAAATATTGAGTTAGTCTAGATATTGGTGCATAATTAAAATATTATTAACCAAATCAAGATCCAACTTTTATGGAATATTTTATTATATTTGTTGGAGGGAAAAGGAATTCGACTTGAGTCAAATCCCCTTATTTGTAAATAATAAATAAATAAATGATTTATTTATCATTTTAAGGATATGGTTGAGTAATAATCAAATAAATAATGATTTATTTAATTATTTAAGGGAGATTTAGTCATATTTAACAAAGAATATTATTTAAGTAATGTTTAAATAATTATTCTTAGAAAATAATAAGATAAATAATGCTTTATCTAATTAATTTCCTTGTTTTGGGTTAAATATAACCAGGAATATTAATTAAACTGTTGTTTAACTAATTATTCATTGAGGAAAATCAAACAAATATGGATTTATTTAATGTTTCCCCATGGGGTTTCCTATTTATACCATAAACAACTTAATAAAGGTGGTTTTACTAAGTTATTTTCATAGTGAATGCAATTATACTTGGGGTAAAATTGGCCTTACATGGTGTAGTTAGGTCCATCTAATACCAATGGGTTAGATGACCAAAAAATGGTGTAACAAAAGATATCATCAACGAATAAGGAGTGAGTGACCTTGATGCTCCTGGAGACTTGTATGCCCAAAAAGGTACCCCTATTATGCAAGTTTTTGATGTGGAGGCTTAGGTCATCCATGATGAGGATGAAAATAAGGGGTGATAGGGAACATCCCTAGTGAAGGCCCTGCCCCGCCCTGAAAAAATCTGAAGGTAGTCCATTTATAATAATTGGGAACCAAACAGAGGAAATACAAGCAGAAATCTAGTTTACATTCTCGTGAGCGAAGCCGATCTTATGTCGAACAAGGCAGATGAATACCCAATCAACAGTGTCATAAGCTCTATGGAGGTCGATTTTCATATTGACAGCATCCAACCTGTGTGAGTGTATGGAATGAAAACACTTATGCGCCATGGCGATGAAATTGTTTATGAGCCGTTTAGGAAGAAAGTCATACTATTCCAAAGAGATATGTGTTGAAAGATGATCAATGATACGCCGAGCAATCACCTTGGAGATAGTTATGTAAACCACATTACACAAAGAAATGGGCTTGAATTCTCCAAAAGTCTTAGGGCTCAAGGATTTCAGGATAATAATGATGAAGGTCGAGTTAATATCCCTCGGAATGGAGCCCGAGATGCGTGATTCCTCCACGACCTTCAAAAGTTCATCTGCCATAAGATCATAGTAGTGAATAAACAGCTATGTAGGCCAACCATCTAGGCTTGGGCTTTTGTCACGGGTGAGGGATTTGAGAGTGTCCAGGATTTTCGTTAGTGTGAAAAGAAAAGAGTATTCATTTTGAGCAAGTGATTTGAAATATCTCTTTAGTGCTTTAACTCTTTAGGTTTTGTGGCATTTGGAGGAATTCATTTGGAATACTCAAAACGAGTGTTTGTGTTCTTCCGTTTTGTGTCTTTCTGCATTTTGTTCATACAAAGAAAAATAATATTGCATTCATTTAGTTTTCGTTTCAAAGTTTTCATTTCATCGAAAGTGCATTCGATAAGTTGCATTGAGAAGTAATTTTTGATATTTATCATTGAACTTAGATTACATTGCTTAAAGATTGAAAGCTAAAAGTGCATTGAGTGCATTCTCATTCATCGAAAGAAAAGGAAATTGTGCATAGATTACAATTGCATAGTTTTCAAAAAGATTTTTGCATATATTACATTGCATAGTTGACATATTTGAATGTTTTGTTTTGGATTGGGATAGTGAGAGTGATCTAGTTAGGAAAAGCTTCGTTTGCTGCATGATTTTTTGTTGCATCACTATTTGAAACTATTCACTAAAGTAGATAGTGTTCAACGAATTGAAAGAATTATTTTCTCATGTTAGTTGCATCATAGGTATTCAAGTGACAATCGTTTTAAGCCTTCAAATTGAAACTTTAATCAAGATCAACTTAAAACGAACCTCAATTAACCTAAGGAGAATTCAGAACCTAATGCAAAACATTTATAGGTCTAGGCTAGAGACGTATTCCAATGTCTATAAACCTGGAAGCTATTGTTAACAACCTGTTTTGCATTCCGGGAGTGAAACCCTGTGCCACGTACGTAAGTATATAGCACTTGTGGCACATATGATAAGTATATGGGGATGCTCTCACTGAATGGTTACACATTAGACAACGCCAACATGGACTTGTGCTCCCCATACAGTTGAGTATATAACGAGAGACCCCACTATGTTGCTATCCTTTAGCCTCATGTAACTGAGTTTGTCACCTCATAAACATGATACACCAAACATAGAATTCGGGGAGATTGCCTACCCGTACTTCTTGGTTCACCAAGAGGTATTCTGCAGTTCACAGATTCTTGGTAAACCCTCTTGCCTAGATTACCCTCTTAGCTATATTACCCCTTTTTGGTTTATTGTTTAATTTATAAAATTTATTGTCCACAATAACATTTTACCCGTGCTCATCTCCTTAGTAGATCTTAGGTTGGGACTAATGGCGACAATTCCTGAGTTTACCAATCAAGGAATCCCCTCAGATGGGAATCTTGGTTTTTTTCCTTCTTTTGGAAATGTTGGTGCTCCCTATATGGAAATTTTGTCCCTTCCGAGATTAACTATTGTTCTACCGTTTTGGTTATTTTCTACCCCCGTGATTTCGATTGTCTAAACTACTTCTCAACCATGTTATCCTCCACTTGAACAATGTAAACCCCATGTTGATCTTAAGGTTGAACCCTCATCTTCTTCACCCATTTCTTCACCTCTTTCTTCCTCTTTCCCTGGTGAAAGTATGGATTCTAGTACACAGGTGGCTAAGAAGAAGAAGAAGAAGTCGAAGAACAAGAAGGACAATAAGCAAGGGGTAAAACCAACAACCATAGCTACCCATGCGACTGATTTTGAGAAACATTCCACTTTATCCCACAAAGTCAAATTCCTTTGCAAGCTATGTAAGGGTGACCACCTTCTTAGAGATCGTCTTGGTATTCCCAAGGTGTTAGAAGTGGGGTCCACTGGTTTAAATCACCCTTCGTCGTCATCCTCTAGATATCATGCTGGTGATGAACCCTCAACTGGTTATAATAAGATTAATGAGAAAAGGAGTCAGGTCAAATTCCCCTTTAGGTTATGTGAAGGGAATAATTCCATTCACATTTTTCCTTATCTTAATGAAGCTTCCAAAGTGTTGGATACCCTAATGGTTTCTGAGTCCTATCTTCCAGTTGGTTACTATAAGTTTTCCCCGAGTCCTCTACTAGTTGATCAAGTGATTGATCGATATTCATCTTTGGTAAATTCCACTCTCTCTGAAAGTAAATCACATGAGTCCGTTCCTGACCAATCATTGGTTAAGAAAAAAGTCGACCTAATTCCACCTACGGTTAATCAGGCCTTTCCTGTAGAGAATGAATCTAATACCACTCAGATTATTTTTGTTTCCTCAGATTCTCCGAGATTGGAGGGAAATCCTCTTATTCCTGTGATCCAGGAGGGTGATCCTCCTGCTCCCATAACACAAGGGTACAACCCTCTCATTCCTATGGCCCCCCCTGCATGTAGTTTGGTCACTTCCTATGATTGGAGTCGATTGGCGAAATATTGTCTTCCTTCTTATGTTCCCTTTGAGATCACAGTACATGGCTATAATGTGGCTGTACCTAGCACAACAATAGATGAAGGTGGATATTTTAGTATTTTGTCCTCAACTACTTGGTAAGCTTTAAGTTCCCCGCAACTTGTGCATGTTACCCAAAATTTGTTGGCTTTTAACAAATGAACCAGTCAACCATTAGGGATACTTTTGATATTTCCTATTACACTGGGAGGAAATATTATCAATATAGACGTGATGGTTTTTTAAGGCCCCTTGGGTTTTAACTTACTCCAAGGGCATGACTATACTTATGTCATGGGAGCGCTTGTCTCTTCTCTCTTTCGTGTGATTTGTTTTCCGCATGAAGGTCAATTTGTGACCATTGATCAACTTTCATTCATTGGTCCTAATGTGACACCTATTCAACCATCATACCTTAACGGTCCTTACACTCCGATGATATCATCTCCGCCCTAGGTTAATTACATAGAAAATTGTTCCATGCCTGCATCCGTTAATGGTTATATCAGTGATGTAGTGTATAGTGTCCTGCGATATTTGGACCCCGATTTCCAGAGTGTTGTTTTCCCATTAAATGAGAACCTCTTGGAAGCCATGACCTCTTATGTGCCATGATCAATAATTTCAGAGCATAGTCCCTTTTCTTGTGTCAAGCTCCTTAAGAAACGAAACAAGGTCCTCGGAGCATAGTTTCTTTTATTGTGTAAAGCTCCTTAAAAAATGAAACAAGATCTTCCAAGCAAAGCTCTTTTCTTGTGTCAAGTTGCTTAAACAATGAAACAAGGTGTCATGAAGATAGTTCTTTTACTATGTAAACCTTGTTAAAAAATGAATTAGGCCTCTACGAGGATAGTTATTTTACTGTGTCAACCTTGTTAAAAAATGAAATAAGTTCCCTTTCAATTCGAGCTTTTGATTGGATCTCGTAAAATATCAGTCGAGTCTTTCACTTGATCTCATAATTGAACTTTCACTCCTTTCACCTATTAGTAACCAACAATCTACTCAGGTGAATGCCCTGAATCTTGGGGGCATGTACCTCGAATTGAGTCACCATGCTGGAGGCATGCAAACCTTTTTCAAGAAGATTTTCTCGTGTTTCAAGCATGTGTAAAAAATGAAACCATCATCATTACATTTTTGTACATTAATTTACAGTTTGGTTTTGATGTTATTTTTGTGAACAATTTTCCTTCTTATCTTGTTTTACTTAACAGATGCATTATTCTAGATAGACATGTAAGAAATTTTTAAAACCATGATCATCATCCCATGATACATTTAACAGGAAAAAATAGCACACACACACACACACACACATATATACAAAGTGTTTTAGTATATCATAATCCAAAAAATATGTGTTCTGGTACAGAAGAGACTCATAGGTCCCAAAAACAAAAACTGCAGAACTAAAACTAAACTGGACTAATCAGCATGATGCTCGTGATAAAAAGTCACTTTTCGAATAACTCAAGTCAGCAGCCGATGGATGCAGTTTGAGACCCCCATAATGTGCCTCTAGTAGCGTCGAGGGATATCATGAACATGGGTATACTTCGGAATCCCAGTGGTTAGTGTGTCTAGGTTCCAGGATAATTCCTCTTCATTATCTACTCCTTCCTCATAAGGAGAAGCCTATAATTCCCTCATCATTCTTCTACCTATGGGGGACATCCCATCGGGTCTTCATGTTCCAACATCTACAACATACAAGTTTAAAACATTAGAACACATATACCAAAAAAATATAAACATGCAAAACTTAAAAAACATGTTTTACCTCTATCATCCCACTAACCACCCTCTGGAAGCAGAAGATCTGGGTCACCTCCAAATTCAGTCCCAGAATACAACCAATCCTCTAGTACGATGAGTTGGTGCCTTAGCCATATGAAGAAAGTTGGTTTATATGACATATGTTGTCTGCCTCCTAAGCAAGGCATCAACTCGCTCCATCAGATCATACGAGGATCTCGTGGTGCCAGCATAGCCAATTCCACCCACTTAAACTTGAAAAATGGCGCTCATTATAAGAATAATGATGCTATAATCGACCCATACATGAACTGTTTGAGTCGGCCATTTTTTCATTTGGTGATTTGTTTCTTCATGTTGGCCAAAACTGCTTTTGACTAGTTGAAGATCGTGGGTGCCATGCAGTCTATGGCAGTCCGAAGTTGAGACTTGGTAGCCTCATGTGGACCTTGTGCCCCAGTAGCACGTGTTGTAGTATGCATGACTACATTTAGAGGCAGGTTGTTTATGGTTCTTATGTCAACCTTCCCACTAGAAGACTTGTTTACTTCCAGGCACTGTCTCCCAATTAACATATCCATGCTCTCGCCCATAATTCGACTTCCTGCAAGACGAGCTCTTTTCCCCCTCCATGATAAGCCAGTGATGAAATAGATGTCGGAGACCTCGATTTCTAACTCTTGTTCATCTATGATGAATCTTTCTCATCCTATGTCCCATATGATTACCAAGTATTGGAGCAACTCAGGTTGAGATCTTAAGCCTGGAGTTAAGAATAACTTGAGGATCCCACAGTTCCTCAAGGTATCTAGATAGTTTGGATCTTCCATGTCTTCTCTATCCTCTTCCTCATGCTCTCCCTCTTGATGTAGCCTAAGACGCATTTACCACATTAGACATTCCAACAATTGTAAAATGCATGTCAACTGTATGTAAAATACATGTCCCAGGAATTTCATTCTCATTCCCTTTTCTTCTCCAACATTTCACCCTTTAAATCTTTATGCAGAAGCATTTCTTCATTTTTAAAACCCACTTTATCAAAAATTTAAACCTTTACACGGAAACTCTACCCATACATTTCTTACCTTTATAAACCTTTATATTAAATTCAAGTGGAGAATATATAATATACACAGACTTTGTGGAATTTTGGTAACTACATAAGCTACGGACCTTGGTTTTAACCCAAACTTTAGGTTATAATCACCTTCAACAATAAAACCCTTTATTAAGAGTCCGTAAACAATTTATTAATCGGAACACCTAAACATTTTAAACTTACCACTTCCACCTTTCTCATGACTATGCACATTTACCAAGGCTCTATATAATGCTTCAAACTCCACCGTAGATTATCTTATTGAAAATCCAATGGTTATCACTCTCCAACTAACCCGATGATTAAAACTTTTAATTCATGCGAAATAAGTGGTTTTCGGTGGGTGACGTGGCTTCTCCACATTTAATTGCACTATCAAGAAAATTACCACTTACCTCTTCCTGACTACGCGATATACCATTACCACCTTTGAATAACCCTTTTCCATTCAATATGCTATTCCCCTGATTAATTATGTGGTCACCTTAATGCTTTTATGGACCACCATCCATATTCCGTTATGTAGTGAACGAATATGAGCCATCCATCTCACCTCTACGCAGTGCGCACTGGATATCGACTTGAAGGTCACGTTTTTTTAGTGGGCATCGATCCATTCTGTAATCGATGATTTATCTTTGACATACGCAAATCCACACACAACCTTTTACACACATTAATTCTTACCTTTTTCATCCACACTGTAGCCTAAATTGATTTATTATTTCATTTTTGGAATGCAAGTTAATCTACAGATGGAACCGTAGCGTATCAAACGTTTATGTAATGCCACAATCTACATCCATTCCCACTTTCCAAAATCAACTATACAAAACTATACGCACTTCAGCTCAAGTCATAGCATTGATATTATTAACCATATCTCGACATTTGCATTGAACTTTCTCAATTGTATGCGGAACCACAGTGGAACTGATCTCAACTTGGATATGCAAAATCCAACATCTATATGAGCATTCTCTATTAAATCTTCTCAATATTATTAAAACCAAATTCAAATCCATTACTATCAATGTTCTAGAGTGTTTGCGTAGTGTTATGCAATGAAAAGATAACACCTACACATACGAAAAGGTAGCGAATCAAACTGCAAACAAATGTTATGCAAAAGTACTCTAATTCCCATACATTTTATAGTCAATCACTCAATACACATCCCACAACTCAGGGATCGAATTATATGTATTAATAAACACATTTATACATAGAAAATTCTTTTCTGGCCTGATTTTCTAATCAGTGGCCTTTTCACCCACTCTCTGGCTCGTAGCCTTCACAATCCAAACCTTTTCTATATATCTAAATCTTAAATCTCTCCTCTTTTTGATTTTAGGTTTATAATTTTTATACAAAAGATTCTATGAACCAATTCTAGTTCAGATACTTAATAATTTCAACTAACCCCTAAGTATCCTCTCAATCCCATAAATCATGAACTAATTCCTAATTTAAATCCTACAATTAATTTCCAAATATCTCAATCCCTATGAGCTCTCAACTGTCCTAATTTTGTCATGTTCTCCAACATTCAAGAACACTTACAAAATTCCTCATAATATTTAATTAATTCCTATTCTAAATATCTCTAAAAAAAACATTAATAATTACATTAATTTGATACATAGGAATCTAACTTTCTTAAAAAACACAAGACCCCCTAAGTTGACTAGAATACAAGGAAATTTCTGAGCCAGATGCTCTTGCATCACCTCCCTCCATTTAATCACCATTTTTCTTGCTGTTTTCTTCTTTTCATATCCATTGTACAACATATTGTTAAACATCCGAACCTAAAAATTTAGTTTGGATGGTTTTTTGGGAAAATATTCATTTTTTCGATCTTTGCAATCAACGTGCCTATTTTAAAAATAGGAGTGTTGATTGAAACACAGCCTATCCAAAAAACGAGGATCGATGCGAGCTCGAAGGACATACTCGCGATGATCCTCAATGAAAATGAGTTTAAAAATTCTTCCCCAAAATCTAAAATACCTCATGAAAATTACTAAAAAAAGGTTTGAAATCAAAGAAAATGGGCATGGCTCTTACCTAACAAAGACATTTTGTCGATTGGGTTCTTGGATGGGCCGCAGTAAGCTTTTAAAGATCAAGGTAAAAAATGGTAAAAACTTCTCCAATGGCTTGTGAAAGTGAAAAGTGAAAAATGTTTTTACTTTTTGGTTATTTATAAACATTTAAGTCATTTTTAGGCTTTTTAAATATTTTAATTAATTTTCTTTGAAAAAAAATAATATGTTCATTCTTGTGCAACAACAGGTAGAAATGTTGATGGATGATACAATAATGAGTTGCAATTTAATACTTTTTCAGACTCGATAAAAACAAATAAAATATTCACCTATTTGGAGTCATCTTTAAGATATTTTATGACTCGAAAAATGAAAATATTGTCGAGTATTTGTCGTTTTGAACTCGTTAAAGTAAACAAAATTTCGTTTACCCAATATACATTTACCCCTTTTTTAGGTTGGGATAAAATATTTATGAAAAAGGAATACCTTAGTCAATCATGGCTAAGAGGTTCTCTCTAATTTTGTTTTCTACCTTTTTGGATTCGAGGGACTATATACGAAAAGGGCCCTATGGATTTTTCTTTTCAGCCTGTTTTCAAACTCTCTAAACATGAAAAGGCACCGAGTTTCACCTTTGTTAGACTCGTTAAAATTTAACGACATTGGACTTGTCAGCATGATGCTACCGAGTTCCTCCTTCCTAGGGGTCGTAAAATGTACTAGGATGGATTTTTCCAAAGGAAAAACTTATATGAAAAGAACATGCTATCCCCGTCAAGCTTGTATAAAAAAATAATTGGGGTGCTCGACATAAATGGTGGGGGGAAATGGAAGTATTTATCAATTATGTGAGTAGTATGTCACTCTTGAACATGACACTTATCTGCAATTCGTGTCGGGTTGGGGATATCCTACATTCGTCACTTTTCCTCCATGGGTTTTGGAAATCTGTTTGCCTCTCATTCAATTACCAATATTTTTGACATGACCTATGATTCCATTTGAGTCAAATAATGCCAAACTCTGAAGTCGTGTCGTCGATATGTTCAAGAGAAGTTCCTTCTGTAGTTTTTTCATTACCTGATTCTCTGTTCAGTCTTGATTCACAACCATCTTGTTCCTTTGACTTGTGTTGATGATGTGGGATACATCATGTCCCTTCTTCGACGAATCGCTTCCTGTCAACTTCAGCTCATTATTCAGAAAGTTGATCTAGAGACTATGTTCAGTACCTTAGAGCCTGCATGCCCTAATGGAAGGTTTTTCACATTTGATGACAAGTTCACCTTATTGACCTTCGATTGGGTGGTTTGTTATGAAACCAGCTCCAAAAATAGAAGAAGAGAGAGATCAACGTCTTAGAAATCAACCACTTCGAGGGGGAAACCTCCAATACATTACATAAATGAACAATTCTAGGATGATACAAATGACCAAAACCTGCTTCTATATATAGGAGTCCATGGGCCCACAATATAATCCTAGCTGACCTAACAATAACAATGTAAGGGCACAATAATTACAATATTGGGGTTATAGGGGTACAATTAACAATAAGGGGGCTACACTAATAACAATAAGGGGCTAAACTAGTAATATAGGGACCTAACAAGCCCCTCTCCTTCAAAAAAGTGTTGTCCTCAATGCTTGAGTAGCTTTGGGTGCTTCTGTATAAAATTATCATCCTCCCATGTAGAATCTTCAGTGGAAAAGTTCATCCACTTGATGAGATACTCTGAAATTGATCGATTTCGTAGCTGTCGAGTTCTTGTTTCCGTAACCGCTTCAGGTTCCAATATGATTTTTCCTTCCTCATCAAGTTCTGGAAATATTGTTTGAACTGGAATATTTTCACCTATAACCTTGTTTAAGCATGAAACATGGAAAACTTGATGCACTCGCGAAGAAGCAGAAAGCTCCAATTTGTATGCCATAGTACCAATCTTTTGCAGCACCTTGTAAGGACCATAGTATTTTGGCGATAATTTATTATCCTTCTGAGCTTGCTTGAGGGACATTTTTTTGTATAGTTGTAGCCGTAAAAATACCTAGTCTCCTACATCAAAACTTCTCTCACTGCGATGATGATATGCCTGTTGTTTCATTCGATTTTGTGCCAAATTTAGGTTATCCTTTAAGAGCTGGAGAACTTCTTGTTGATGTTAGATGTGATCTTACACTGCTTGAACCATAGAATTTTCTCTTAAAGATGATGTGATGGATGGTGGATGATATCCATAAAGTGCCATAAATGGGGTCATTTTTGCTGCAGTATGGAACGAAGTGTTATACCACCATTCAGCGATAGGTAACCACTTGACCCATTGTGTTTGTTTATCAGATACAAAACAACGAAGATATCCTTCCAAACATTTATTCACTATCTCAGTTTGACCATCGGATTGAGGATGATAAGATGAGTTATGAGCTAATTGAGTACCCAAACAAGAAAAGAACTCTGTCCAAAAATTTCCAGTAAAAATGGGATCTTTGTCCCTCACAATAACCTTTCGGTTTCCATGTAGCTTTTGAATTGTTTCCATAAATGTAGTAGCATATGTACTTTCTTTAAATGGATGAGATAATGCACAAAAGTGTGCATACTTGGTAAGTCTATCAACTACCACCATGATGACACTCTTTCCTTCGGACATAGGTAAAACTGTGATAAAATCCATTGAAATCTCCTCCCAACGTTGACTTGTAATGGATAAAGGTTGTAGAAGACCTAGGGTCTTAATTGTCTCAACTTTATTTTGCAGGCAAACCAAACATTCCGCCACAAACTTTTGAATGTCAGATTTAAGGCCATCCCAAAAAAATTCTTTCTTCACCCTGTGGTAAGTTTTTAAAAATATTGAGTGCCCTCCTAAAGGAGAAGTGTTCAATTCCAAAAGAATCTTTTGTTTTAGATGGGAATTCTTATAAATATATAAGCTATCTTTGTACCATTAGGAATCATTTTTCCAAATAAATGTATCAGATGTACTAGGATCTTGCTGCAACTTTTGAATGAGTGTCCACACTTCTTCACCCCTCTTCCATTCATCCCTTGCTTTGGTTGTCCAACTTGGTTGGATAATAGAAATGGCACAAAGCAATGCTTCCACCTCTTCATTCTTTCTTGAGAGTGCATCTGCAACAACATTTAGCTTCCCTTTTTTGTAGATTATTTCAAAGTCATAATCCAACATCTTTGTGACCCATTTTTGTTGCTCTTCTAAAGATAGTCTTTGTTCCAAAAAGTGTTTAAGACTACCATGATTAGTTTTAACCTTGAAGTGTCTTCCCATTAGGTAAGGTCACCATTTCTTTAGTGCATGTAGTATTGCTAACATTTCCTTCTCATAAATAGCTTTCTGTAAATACTTTCCTTTGATTGTACGACTTTCAAAAGCGATGGGTCTTCCTTCTTGCATTAAAATAGCCCCAATTCAATTTCCTGAGGCATCACATTCCACAATAAAGGTTTTTGTGAAGTCTAGTGTAGCTAAGACCAGTGCTAGGAACATTCCCTCTTTAAGATGTTCAAAGGCCTTAGTTGCTTCAAGAGTCCATGAAAATGCATCTTTCTTCAATAATGTTGTTAAAGGTGCTGCTATTCTCCCATAATTCTTAACAAACTTGCGATAATACCCTGTTAAACCGAGAAATCCTTGCAATTGCTTTATGGTTGTGGGGACTTTCCATTTCTTAATAGCTTTAATTTTGTTAGGGTCTACCTTAACACCCTCGTTAGATACAACATGACCCAGATATTCCACCTCTTGTACTCCAAAGAAACATTTGGACGATTTTGCATATAATTGTTTCTCCTGTAATAGTTTGAGCACCCTGTCAACATGTTGAACATGATCCTTCCAAGACCTGATGTAGATTAGTATATCATCAACAAATACTAGCACAAATTTTCTAACGAATGGCTTGAAAATGGAATTCATCAACCCTTGAAATGTAGAAGGTGCATTGGTAAGGCCAAAAGGCATGACCAAAAATTCATGATGACCCTCATGAGTTCGAAATGTTTTTTTCGAAATATCTTCAGTCTTCATTCTAATTTGATGATATCCTGAACAAAGATCTAACTTGGTAACATAAATTGCTCCATGTAATTCATCCAATAATTCATCAATCATAGGAATGGGAAATTTATCTTTAATGGTGAGCTTATTGAGCTCCCTATAATCCGGAAACATGCACCATGATCCATCCTTCTTGTGCACCAACACTATTGGAGCAGAGAAAGAATTTTGACTGGGTTGAATTATACCAACCTCTAACATTTCTGCAATCATACGTTCAATTTCGCTCTTTTGGACATAAGGATATCTATAAGGCCTGATGTTTGGAGGAACACTTCCTGGAATAAAATGAATAGCATGATCATGATCACGAATAGGTGTGAGTACTTCAAGAGTTTCAAACACCTTGGAATGATTGTCCAAGACTTTTTTGAGATATCCAGAAATAGATGATTTTGATGTTGGAACTTCTAGTGAGCATAATTGTGCAATTACGCCTCATTGTTCTTTCTTCAGAAGCTTTTTCATGACATTAGAGCTTATTATCTTTCTTGGCTTCCCTGCGATACCGCGTAATTCAACTTACTTTCCTTCTACAAAAAAATTCAAGAAAAGTTCTTGAAAATTAAAAGCTATCGTCCCCAAAGATTGTAACCATTGTACTCCTAGTACAACATCAACACCTCCCATAGGAATGGAAAGCATTGGATTATTCAATACATATTCCCCCCATGGCTAAATTGATATTATGGCATTTTCCAAAGCAATTTATGGTTCCTCCATTTGCAACCGTCACTTGACATTCTGGTGCTGGGTATAGGAAACAATTCAATTCCTTGGCTGCCTTACAATGAATAAAATCATGGGTACTACCCAAATCAATCAACACTATTACCTTTTTCTTCTTGATATGTCATTCTATCTTGAGAGTTTGAGGAGTGGTAATTCCTGCCAATGCATTACACAATATGGTCGGACTCATTTCTTCCTCTTCTAGAGTTGGTTCCTAGTGTATATCCTCTTCTTTTGAATATTCTTGTTCATTTTATTCTTCCTCTTCACAATCTATGCAAAATAATTTCTTCTCAACACACTTATGACCTTTAGTGTATTTGCTATCACAACTATAGCAAAGCCCTTTTTCTCTTTTTTCTTCCAATTGTTGTGGTGTCAACTTTGTAGGTTTTGGAAGTCTAGGAGTAGCAACACTTCCATATTTATATATGTGAGTGGTAGGCTTCCTTGTTGCCATAATTTTACATTCAATTTTTCTTGCCAACCTGAATGCCTTTTCCAATGAATCAGGTACCCAATGCGAACTTCATGTTGGATTTTATCCTTTAAAGTCCCTATGAAGACATCAATCGTGTGTCTCTCTGGAATATCAGTTACCCTTATATTCAATTTTTGGAAGTCCTCAATGTGCTCCGCCACTAAACCCTTTTGTTTGAGATTTATCAATTGGCTAAAGAAGGTGTTTCTTTTTGTATCCTCATAATTTGCTATTATTTCCTCCGTAAAAATTTACCAAGTGACAATTTTTTTACGAGAGCAAAGCCATCGATACCATACAAATGTATTTTGTTCTAAATGTAAAGTTACAATGCATACCTTTTGTGTTTTTTTCACATTATTGAGATCAAAATATTGCTCCATCTGTAGTATCCATGTTATGGGATCCTTGCCATCAAACTTCCTCATATCCATAATTGGAATATGGTGGTTCTTCCATCCAATATTAGAGTTTATGAAATCACGATTAACATTTATTTTGTTCTCATCATGAGTTTCCTCTACTATCTTTTCGCCATTAGGAAAAATTTCTTGTATCAACTTTGCCAAACCTTCGATGTCTACTTTTATATCATTCATCATATTTTACATTTTTCATCGATCTTAGATTCCATGTAATCCATCTTAGCTTCCATTCCATCCATCTTAGCTTCCATGCCCACTTCCATGCCTTCCATATTAGCTTCCAAACCATTCTTCTTAGCTTCCATGCCTTTCTTCAAAACTTCCATTTCATTTTTTGTTGCTCTTTGCGATAGCGAAATTTGGTGCAATTGCTCTTGTAATTTTGATATCTCATGTTGTGTTTCTTCATCTTCATGAGTCATAGTAGAGCCTTCTGAAGGCTTAATGGGTGTTGAATTCTTTTTAGGGGACATTTTGGAACCCAATACTGATATCTATTCTTCAATATGCCATAGGAATAAATTCAAACTATTTTTTTTCAAACGAGACTTATGTAATTCGAAAAAAATGCACACCTTTTTCTTGCTTTTGAGGATCTCAATATTGAAAATGAATTATCTCTGTGATGTTAGATCTTCAATTTTTGAAATTTGACCCTTAATTAGCCCTCTGAATCATCTTTTGAGTGTCACAAGTCTGACTTGATTTAGATTCTTCAAGGCAAAGTTATGCCCAATCTCCCACGATGACCTAATTATGGACTGGTTCCGTAGTGCGAACTTGTACGACTTGCCACATGTCACTGTTTCCTCCTTCAACTCTGAAATTGATATACAGAAAACTACAGTCGGTATAATTGTAGCCACTTTTTACAGAATCTCAATCCGACACTCAAAGAGAGAGTTATGACATTTTTCCCATGGTCACCTCTTTGTGAGGAAATTTGGGAGCCTGAAAAAACCCTAAATTCCACAGATCATATCTCCAAAAATATTGCGAACCAAGATCTAAAATTTTTACAAGAGGTTCTTTAGGAGTTTGGATTCATTCTGTGAATATTTCAGCTTCTGAAACCTTGTAGAAAAATATTTATAGAGAAAATTCCGTGATGACCTGTTTAGGTTAAATTTAGGAGCCTGTAGAAATCCCTAACTTCCACAAATCATATCTCCAAAAATATTTCGAACCAAGCTCTAAAATTTTGTGAAGATGTTTCTCAGGATTTCAGCTTCACACCCTAAAAGTTCAACTTCTGAACCTTCATAGATAAAACTTTATAGCGTAAATTCCACGATGACTTGTTTGGAGCTACAAAGCCCTAGAATCCAAAGCTCTGATACCAAATGTTATGAAACGAGCTCCTAAAATAGAAGAAGAGAGAGATCAACACCTTAGAAATCAACCACTTTGAGGGGGAAACCTCCAATACATTACATAAATGAACAATTCAAGGATGATAAAAATGACCAAAACCTCCTTTTATATATAGGAGTCCATGGGCCCACAATATAATCCTAGTTGAGCTAACAATAACAATGTAAGAGCACAACAATAACAATATCGGGGTTATAGTGGTACAATAATGATCAGGTGATCATGTCCTAAGTGAAAAAAATTCTCAAAATTGGAATTGCTCAGAATTGGTAATAAATTGATCGACCGGATAGTGTTCCTCATTACAATCCTAATGCCATGAACGACACTCAAATCCGATGTCGGATGTGGAAGATATTCAAGTTTTAATTTGTCCAATAACCTTCAAAACAACACTTTGGAAATCAAAATTTTGGTCTCTTAAGAAATTAATGTGAAATGGAAAATTTCATTTTTTTTATATAAAAGGGGATGGCCTATCAGTGGGTGCCATGTGGCTTTCCTAGAGGCTTCCACGTGGCCCTAGGCCTAAAGGTTCAATCTGATTAAAAAAAGTTGATGTTGAGAGATTTTGGTTCATTCGGGCTCGACTCGACCCGACCCGACCCGGATGGGCACGGGTCACCCGCGGGTGGTGCCTACCCGTGAACGGGTGAACGAAGTGTGAATGGCACCCGGGTCAGCAATAAATGAATGGGCGTGTAGGCAGTTAGTCATGAACGGAGCCACCGACAGGGTCTACCCGTAGGTCAGGGCTGCATGAGCATGGGTCACGAAATATCAGAGGCAAAGGTTTGGGCGGAGACAAGTTTTAGCTCCCACGATTATAGCCCCCTATACATAAGACTAGGGCACGGAACCATAGGTCTAAACCAATGGATAAACACAAGACTCCGACGGTTAATGTTAATGCAGAGTTGTTCACATGTTCACGGTGGAGGTTTCGTAACAATTTAATGCCACAGTATTTAAATCGTTGGCTCCACGGTTCCGCTGGCGGTGGAGTTGGTCCATGTGACCACTACACATAACCTTCAATGCTAACTCTGATGGTTCTGACAAATTAGGCGGGCGTACCATTCTGGGCGGAATTTTCCAAAGTTAACGGAGCTAACTGCAGTTACTCCAATTTTGGTGGAGTTTCCTTAGGCCAACTTGAACAAAATTCCAGTGGGGCATAACTTTCACATTACTGAACCTTTTGGGGCATAAATGCCTCATCATGTTGCTGTGTGTTTATGGTGAAGATATTCTGTTGTGTTATTCATATTAAAGTTTTTAAACAGTAAATTAAAACAACACTCCCTCACACCAAAGTTATTAAACAATTAACAAAAACACTTTGTTTCACTTGCAATAGAATCCAAACACTTTGCACACTTAATTTAATGGAAATGAATACTTTGAAAAAAATAACAAGTACTTTCGTTTTTATATCAGTTGGTATCAGAGCTCAGGTTTAGAGCCATAGAAGCTACAGTTTTTTCTCAGCATTTGTTTTGTACAAAGATTAAGCCATTTGTTTGCAAGTTTTGATGCTGACTAGGTTAAAACTCAAGAGAGGTGAAGGAAACTTGGTTAGTTCACAAACTAATCCACAACCAAGAAGGGTCAGAGAACCACCTCCAAGAGCCCTAGAAGTAGCTACAAGCATGTCTTCAAGAGAAGGAGAAGCTCTTGAAGAGATGGATCCCAAGGAAGAAGAAAGGGTATTTCAGAAAGCTTTCTTGGATATGTATGAAATGGTAAGGATCCTCTATCAAGAAAGAGATGATAAGATTGCTAGAGAAGGGTCTAAAAACCAAAAAGAAGGAGAGGATTCCTCAGGAGGAAAGAAGGGTAATGATCATTCAAAGAAAGGTGATGGAGGAAATGGTGATCCATCATCTCCATCATCATCCTCTTCCTCGACATTGTCTTCCTTGACTTCTGTAAATCAGTCACATAAGTCGAAAACCACTGGTAAAAATCCTTTTTTAAAGCTTGATGTAAAATGTAAATTTCCCATGTTTAACGGTGAATTTAATGCAGAGAAATTAGATAATTGGATCAGACAATTGGAAGTCTATTTAAGGATTCAAAACCTGCATGATGACGACACCAAAATACAACTAGCCTCGCTAAGAGTGGATGGAGCAGCATTGGTATGGTGGGAAGCCAAGACCAAGGATGAAATCAAGAAACATGGTAATATTACTCTATCATGGACTAAATTTATTACTACAATCAAGAAACAATTTTATCCTCTTGCTCATCTTCCAAAGGCTATAATGAATTGGCAAAACTTTAGACAGCTTAAGGGACAGAATGTGCAAGACTATACCCAGGAATTTAGGAGAAAAGCACTCATATTAGGGGTAGACTTACAAAGTCAAGATACTTTGCTGAAGTATATAGGTGGTTTGCACAGTTACCTTAAAATTACTATCCTTATGTTTAATCCTACTAGTCTAGACAAAGTTTGTGTACAAGCTACGCATTTAGAGGCTAGAGGGAAAAACACTTTTGATGAGGGTAGAAACAAGCCTTTCAAAGGGAAGAAAAAAGATAAAACCTTTAAGTGAAAAGTTAAAAAGAATGCATCTATCAGAAAAGAGGGTGAAAAAGTCATTTGTAAACATTGTTCAAGAGAGGGCCATGCAGAGAAAAACTGTTGGAAATTACATCTTGAAAAAAGAAACCCGTTTAACAAAAACAAGGGAAAGAAGAAAACTGCAGCTACTACAACTACACCTCAAGATTTAGGTGATGATTCAGGGGATGTGTTGTGGTTCTTGTGTTTTGGCCAGATTGGCAAGACCAAAAGACAAGACAACATCAAACCACTTTGGGATCCTAGGATCTAGCCCTCCTGGATCCAGAGAGGGATCTCTCTATAAATGTAAAGAATGATATATCTTTAAAGCTCAAGATTGAGGTATTTGGCTAGGTATGAGGCACAAGGGTTTTAAGTTTGGTTTGATTTTTTGGTTGGAGACCATTGACTGAGAAGGTTATGTGGAGTGAAAAAGGAACAAAGTAGCAGGATGTTTTAGCATGGGAAGATAGGTCCAAGAAGTGTCAATCCATTGGGCTATGGAGTCATGAAAGGGGATTACTTACATAACAATTATCCAAGGGTTTCCATAGGACAAGTCATCTATACTAAAGGATCTTTTTAGATAGATGGTGAGATGGAACATTAAAGAGTGGGTGAAAGGAAAAGAGACCAAAGTGCAGCCTAAGATTAGGTAAGGACTTTGAACCTATCCTGCTTTTGACATACTTCAAAGGGGACTTCTCAATAAGACACAAAGGGTAGCTTAATATTAGGTTAGATGTCATTTAAATCTAAGCATGCTTTCAACATACTCTAAAGGAAAACAATCCAGCAGTCCTCATAACAACTTTCAGAAGGTGGAAAACATTAAAGATTGAACACAGAGCAAGGCCTAAGATCAGAGAAGGAATTTTAACCTTCGATGCTTTTGACACCAACTCAAGGGATCTTAGAAAGGCTTAATTGTTGGAAAAAGACCCTAGTGGACAGGGCTAACTCTAAATCCCCAGTTTCTCAATTCTTCCAGTTGAAACCAAACAAGAAAATCTGAGAAACTAACTCTAAATTCATACATCAGTAAGCATGGGCAGAACCAACATCTTTGACTGGTTAAATTATGTGAATTTGTTCTTAGATAGACAATCAGCAGAAAACATAAAGATGAAGATTTACAGTGAGACTTAGGGTACTTTCAGCAGTATATCCTAATCTATTCTTGCTATTTTTTCATCAGAGAATAATGGACAGTGTGAAAAACATGTAATGAGACAATTGAAGTAAGAAAAACATCACCAGTAATATAGACCAGGATGTTGTGAAATATGCTTGTTCAATTGATGTGCAAAACCAGTCACATACTTTGAGCTCAGTGACTTTACAATCCAGACATTCTCCTCCCAGCCTACTAAATTACAAACTACTAAGCTACTTCCCCCAATAACAGTTCTAACAGGGAATGAAATCCCAGCAACCAACAACCTTTACAATGTATTTTCAATGAATATTTATAGGTGAATGAGGAGAAGGAGTAGTAGATGTAAACTTAATGGATTCATCAAGACAGAAGGTAGGAAGGTCGAGTGCCCATTCTGCATAAAGGCTCTTCATTGACTTGTTTTTACCTTGTAGTCTGGTCTAGAAGTATTTGGTAATAACTTCAGGTATGTTCTTTGAAGTATTCTGACTGTTGGTACTCTGTATTGCCTTCTGAAATAAGCTAAATGGATAGAAAGTCTGCAAGTCTCCCATACTTCCATAACTGTTGTCCTGACAGTCTTTTAAGGCCTCTGTCAGTGTAATAATGGTTCTGGTGTTCGATGGAATATGGTAGAAGTGATGTAGCTGGTCCTTTTCTTGGAGAAAACGTTCTTCTAATGTTAATTCATTGATATAACCTATTTATTGTGCTTTAGGCTTCATTAAGCCTTTAAATCATCTTTGAGGTCTTCACCTGTGTCTTTCGTGCTTTGAACACTAGATTATAGCATTCAAATCCTCAATAATGGGCTTTAATCCTTTAATTTCCTTCACTGATACTCTTTTATGCTTCTGTTGATTGTTTCTAGTGCATGTGTAGGTTTAATGGCGTAGGAGGGTTTGAATGAGGGTTTTAACACCGATCATTTAGTTTTTGGCTCTGGAAATGTCTTCCTGCGCTCTGAATCTTCTTGTCTGTGACTATGAGACAAAACGCATTCACGGTCTTTTCAAACCTGAAAAACCAATAAAATCGTTAAAAACCAGCCTGAGGGAGTGAGGGGAACTATTTCAGGGGCCCGCAGAGGATGGAGGGAAGCGAGGAAAATGGGTGGAAACCATGGAAAAATGGTGAAAAACATTGTCGGAGGTAGAAAATTGGTCTGGCGAAGTTTTGGTGCGTCATGCGTTTTGGACCGTTAGATTAGATCTAACAGAGGTAATCAACGGTGGAGGTTGCATGATCGGGTCGTTTTGAAGGTTGGATGAATGGACGATGAATGGAGGTAAGATCAAACGTGAGCCGTCGGACTGAAGAAATCAATGGCTGAGATCATTCTATGGGGTCACTGGGGAGGTAAACGCATGGCGAATGAATGAAGGTGAGGTTGCATTTGAACCGTCGGATTAAAAAGTATAACGGTGGAGATTGGCAGAAGGAACTCTTCGGGAAAAAAAACAAATGGAAAATGGGCGGCGGTGATGTTGAATTCGGACTGTCAGATCAGAGAAATAGACAGCTAGGATCAATTATGACATTTCACTGTGGATGGTGGTAAGCAGAAAACCAGTGTGGTTTTCGCGCAAGGTCAGGAGTGGTAACTGGTTTTCAAGAAATTCACGCGATTCCAATCATCACAGGCCACGTGGCAAGACAAAACCACTCTTATCGCACAATTTCGAACTGTTAATGTCTGGACACCAAAGAAACGCGATATGCCTCCTGGCCGTCGGATGTGGGGCAGGGAGATCTAACGGTGGAAAAGACAGTGCGACGGGGGGAAGGTGCGCGAGGTGGAAGTGGGCCATCGGGTTCACTGTGGACCATCAGATCTGCGCAGATGAATGGCTAAGATTGGATGGGGTGGCGTTGTATGTGCTGGGCCATCGGGTTCATCGGGTTAACTGTGAGCCGTTAGATATTTACAATGGACGGCTATGATCAAAATCGGAAGTGCCAGTGTGGGGTATGAAAGGGGAGAGCGCCCGATTTCCTGAAGGCCGTCGATCTTACGGAGATTAACGGTCCTCGTTAACCGAAACCATTTAACCGTCGAGAATGAATAAAACAAGGGAAATAGCGTTTTAATTGGGTTTTTGGTTCATTAAGCGCCTGTTCACAAGAGTCAAGGTTCCATGGAGGAGGGGGTTAGAGAGAATAAGCCCTGAGGGGCTTGACCTTTAATGAAGCGGAAAGAACATTTTTTATGTGTTTTAAAGCGATTTTTGGGGTTTTTAGCGCCTGGTTGCGGGGCTAGGGGTGTATGAGGAGAGGTGCTATGGCATATAATCCCTTGAGGGCTTAAGCCTGATAAAGTGTAAAATAGGGTATTTTTAGGCCAAATTTAGTGTTTTTGAGGCCAAATGGAGGGTTCCGGTAGATGGACAGAGGCATCTTTTAAACCAAATGAAGGGCAGTATATGGTTTAAAAGGGAATTTAGGAAGATTTAGAGGGTTAATGAAGGGATTTTGGAGGACTTTTGTGAGGAAAGTAGGGGTGAAAAATGAGGAATTTGAAGGGATGAAATGGAGCAAATGGAGAGCTTTGAAAGTGGCTTCTTTCAGAAACAATGAGGCTTTCCAATGGAAACAACAGTGAAGATCATTTAGAAGGATAGAAAACACATGGAGGCTTCAAGAATGAAATATTTTCAAGGGAAATGTTTCTCTTGAAGACTCGGAATATATTTAGCCACCTGTTTGCTATGCCAAAAATTTATAGGTGGCTAACAGTGGTTCCACATGGGGATGGCATCTTCTTGAAAGTGTCAAGAATCTCAGAAAATAATATTTGGAGTAGGCCAGATGCCTGATAGTTGACACATATTTTTCTTTTCTTGGATCAGTTGCCACATACATGATGGATATTATATCAGCATAAAATATTCTCCCAAACAATCTACCTACCCATCCTACTATCCTAACATTTTTTCATCAAGGTGCAATTGGACTAGCAGACCTTTTACATCATCAATTTTTTCAAACAGGAAAATAAACCTATCTACTGATACCCTTATTTATCAATGAGACCAGATTAAACAGTTGGTCTCATAGCTTCTCTACCTAAACTAATATCTGCTAGGATTAAACTGTCTAGTAGATTTCTTTCTCTACATTCTAAAACAGAAAATGAAACACATTCAAACTAGGATTAGACTGTTTGGCTTGCTGTGGGTCCATGTAATAAAGACAGCTGCACATGAACTGAACTTTGCAGGAATTAAAACAACTACCTAAATGCTCACAGACTGAGCTTTATTTGGATTTCCTACCTACCCTACTCTAACTTGAAATATTTACATGTCTAGCTGACAAACTCTCTTTTCCAATACATCCAGTCAATCAAATGATCCCATGACTGGTCTCTGCTCATCTCTTTGAGCATGCTGGATAGGCAGGGCCACTCCCATTCTCTTTTATTTTTAACAACAACTTTTAAAATGTTTCTTGTTGACTACAACAAGATGCTCTTGATGACCTTTGATCCTTCTTCAAATGTATACAGGAAATGGTCATAAGGATCTTGAAATAATACCCGGTTGTGAGTATTTGACCAGTGGTTTTCAACCAGGCTTGCTTTCTCTTCCACTGGATCAAGAAAAATATTCTTTTGAGAAAGAAAATCTTCCTCATCTTCATCGCTTTCTGAACTGGAGGACTCATCATATTTGACAGTGCTGTCCTCTTGTAGCTCTGATATATTCTGATCTGATAGGCTGAGCTCTGTGAAAATATCCATGTATTCTTGAGCAGGAGTTTGTTCCATTGCATCCTATTTTCCAAGAGAAGGCCCCTTAGTTTCAATTTGCTCAAAAATCTCTTCTTTGTTTTCCTCTACATCCCCTGAAATGAAAGGTTGTTGAATTCCAATCAAATGAAAACTATTACTGATGATCTGAGACAAAGAAAAATGAAGATTCAATGAATCTTCATCTGCTACTAGACTTTCATAACTTTCTTCATCAGTATCATAAATAGCCTGACTAGGCTCATTACTTTCTTGAAGTTGATGGAACTGATTTCCCTCCCACAAATCTACTGCTGATGGTCCTGCAAGATCAACTTTTGTTTGTAGAACATCATCATCAGATGAATCAAAGTCAGGAAAATAATTAAAGTATGTAATGCTACCAATTAGACAAACTGGATTCTCAGCAAGTCTTTCTTCATACTGATTTACAAGGGAACTTTCTGGATCCGAACAACCAAACTCAGTAGATGAATGAGTAAGAGTGTGTGCTCTATAAAAGACTTTAGAGGCATGCTTCTTGTTTAATATCCGATCTATTTCTTCTTCTGTCAAAGGGGAGGATGTTCTTGTGCTTCTTTGAGCAGAAGTGTAGCAGCTCTTTGTTTCTTGTATCAGCCGATTTGGAGGCTGGATGTCCTCTTGAGCCTCTTCTAGGAGATCCTCACTTGTGCTAGCGGGGAAACCTTGAGAATATTCTGATGTTTCCTGATCTCTTTCTATTTTAAACAAGTCCTCATGATCATGATGATACTCAGCTAAAATACAGGGGTCATGAGTTTTTTCTTCTATTTGATCAGGATGCCACTCAAATTCTGCATCTTCTAAGTGGTTTTTTGTTTCCTCAGAGCAGCGTTCCCTATTAGCTTTTGCCATTAGGTCATGATATTCTCTTATCAGCATAGTACAAGGTATAGGTAGGCAATCAGGCAGTTCTTGACAACCTTCCTCTTCATCTTCTATAGATTCTTGAGCATCATACATGTCTTGCTCACTGTCTAGTTCATGAGTTTTTTCTTGTACTAGAGAAAACACGGGCTGCTCTAAATAATCAACATTTGCATTTAAATTAGCCTCATACATCTCCACCATTTTTTCACCAAGTATGTTCATCATTCTTGTCATTCTATCAAACAAAGCATCTAGCTTTACTTCTCTGTCCATACTTGGATCCATGTTTGTAAAAAGACGTCACTATATCTTTTCAACCAGTTCAGGGTCTTCTACCAATGGAGTCATTTGGTCTTTTGGGAGTTATGGAGTGTGGAGTTGCCAGGTGGAGGATTTTTAATGTTTGAAGCAGGTTGTTGTCCACCATCAGCAATTAAATACCAATATAACCAGATATTTTGGGTCTTCTGAGGTCCTAAGGATATCTAAGATGAGATGCACTCAAATCCCCAGCAGAGTCGCCATTATGTTGTGGTTCTTGTGTTTTGGCCAGATTGGCAAGACAAAAAGAAAAGAAAACATCAAACCACCTTGGGATCCTAGGATCTAGCCGTCCTAGAACCAGAGAGGGATCTCTCTATAAATGTAAAGAATGATATATCTTTAAGGCTCAAGATTGAGGTATTAGGCTAGGTATGAGGCAGAGGGGTTTTTAAGTTTGGTTTGATTGTTTGGCTGGAGACCATTAACTGAGAAGGTTATGTGGAATGAAAAAAGGAACAAAGTAGCAGGATGTTTCAGCATGGAAATATAGGTCCAAGAAGTGTCAATCCATTGGGCTATGGAGTCATGAAAGGGGATTACTTACATAACAATTATCCAAGGGTTTCCATAGGGCAAGTCATCTATACTAAAGGATCATTTTAGATAGATGGTGAGATGGAACATTAAAGAGTGGGTGAAAGGAAAAGAGACCAAAGTGCAGCCTAAGATCAGGTAAGGACTTTGAACCTATCCTGCTTTTGATATAATTCAAAGGAGACTTCTCAATAAGACACAAAGGGTAGCTTAAGATCAGGTCAGATGTCATTTAAATCTAGGCCTGCTTTCAACATACTCTAAAGGAAAACAATCCAGTAGTCCTCATAACCACTTTCAGAAGGTGGAAAACATTAAATATTGAACATAGAGCAAGGCCTAAGATCAGAGAAGGACTTTTAACCTTCAATTCTTTTGACACCAACTAAAGGGATCTTAGAAAGGCTTAACTGTTGGAAAAAGACCCTAGTGGACAGGGCTAACTCTAAATCCCCAGTTTCTCAATTCTTATAGTTGAAACCAAACAAGAACATCTGAGAAACTAACTCTAAATTCATAAATCAGTAAGCATGGGCAGAACCAACATCTTTGACTGGTTAAATTATGTGAATTTGTTCTTAGATATAAAATCAGCAGAAAACATAAAGATGAAGATTTACAGTGAGACTTAGGGTACTTTCAGTAGTATATCCTAATATATGCTTGCTGTTTCTTCATCAGAGAATAATGGACAGTGTGATAAACATGTAATGAGACAGTTGCAGTAAGAAAAACATCACCAGTAATATAGACCAGGATGTTGTGAAATCTGCTTGTTTAATTGATGTGCAAAACCAGTCACATACTTTGAGCTCAGTGACTTTACAATCCAGACATTCTCCTCCTAGCCTACTAAATTACAAACTACTAAGCTACTTCCCCCAATAACAATTCTAACAGGGAATGAAATCCCAGCAACCAACAACCTTTACAATGTATTTGCAATGAATATTTATAGGTGAATGAGGAGAAGGAGTAGTAGATGTAAACTTAATGGATTCATCAAGACAGAAGGTAGGAAGGTCGAGTGCCCATTCTGCATAATGGCTCTGCATTGACTTGTTTGTACCCTGTAGTCTGGTCTAGAAGTCTTTGGTAATAACTTCAGGTATGTTATTTGAAGTATTTTGACTGCGGGTACTCTGTATTGCCTTCTGAAATAAGAAAAATGGATAGAAAGTCTGCAGGTCTCCCATACTTCCATAACTATTGTCCTGACAATATTTTAAGGCCTCTGTCAGTGTAATAATGGTTCTGGTATTTATTGGAAGATGGTAGAAGTGATGCAGCTGGTCCTTTTCTTGGTGAAAACGTTCTGCTGACGTTAATTCACTGATATAACCTGTTTATTGTGTTTTAGGCTTCATTAAGCCTTTAAATCATCTTTGAGGTCTTCATCTGTGTCTTTCGTCCTTTGAACACTGGATTATAGCATTCAAATCCTCAGTAATGGGCTTTAATCCTTTAATTTCCTTCACTGATACTCTTTTATGCTTCTGTTGACTGTTTCTGGTGCATGTGTAGGTTTAATGGCATAGGAGGGTTTGAATGAGGGTTTTAACACTAATCCTTTAATAAAACATGCCTTAAACTTTCTTAACAGTGTATTTCCCTACTTTTTGGCTCTGGAAATGTCTTCTTGCGCTTTGAATATTCTTGTCTGTGACTATGAGACAGAATGCATTCATGGTCTTTTCAAACCTGCAAAACCAATAAAATTGTTAAAAACCAGCTTGAGGGAGTGAGGGGAACTATTTCAGGGGCCCGCGGAGGATGGAGGGAAGCAAGGAAAATGGGTGGAAACCATGGAAAAATGGTGAAAAATGTTGTCGGAGGCAAAAAATTGGTCTGGTGAAGTTTTGGTGTGTCATGCATTTTGGACCGTTAGATTAGATCTAACAGAGGTAATCAACAGTGGAGGTTCCACGATTAGGTCGTTTGGAAGGTTGGACGAATGGAAGATGAATGGAGGTAAGATCAAACGTGAGCCGTCGAACTGAAGAAACCAATGGCTGAGATCACTCTATGGGGTCACTGGGGAGGAAAACGTATGGTGGATGAATGAAGGCGAGGTTGCATTTGAACCATCAGATTAAAAAGTCCAACAGTGGAGATCAGCGGAAGGAACTCTTCGGGAGCAAAAAAAAATGAAAAATGGGTGGCGGTGATGTTGAATCCAGACCGTCGGATCAGAGAAATAGATGGCTAGGTTCAATCGTGACATTTCACTATGGATGGTGGTAAGCAAAAAACTAGAGTGGTTTTTGCACAAGGTCGGGAGCAGTAACCAGTTTTCAAGAAATTCACGTGATTCCACTCATCGCGCGCCACGTGGCAAGACAAAACCACTCTTATCACACAATTTCGAACCATTAACATTTGGAAACCAAAAAAACGTGATATGCCTCCTGGCCGTTAGATGTGGGGCAGGGAGATCTAATGGTGGAAAAGACAGCGTGACGGGGGGAAGGTACGCGGGGCGGAAGTGGGCCATCGGGTTCACTGTGGACCGTTAGATCTGCACGGATGAACGACTAAGATTGGATGGGGCAGTGTTGTATGTGCTGGGCCATTGGGTTCATCAGGTTAACTGTGAGCCGTTAGATCTTTACAATGGACGACTACGATCAAAAGCAGAAGTGCCAGTGTGGGGTATGAAAGGGGAGAGCACTCAATTGCTCGAAGGCTATCGATCTTGCGGAGATCGACAGTCCTCATTAACCGAAATCATTTAACCGTCGGGGAACAAATAAAACAAGGGAAACAACATTTTAATTAGGTTTTTGGTTCATTAAGCGCCTGTTCACAAGAGTCAATGTTCCATGGAGGAGGGGGTTAGAGAGAATAAGCCCTATGGGGCTTGACCTTTAATGAAGCGGAAAGAACATTTTTTATGTGTTTTAAAGGGATTTTTGGGGTTTTTAGCGCTCGGTTGTGGGGCTAGGGGTGTATGAGGAGAGGTGCTATGAAATATAAGCCCTTGGGGGCTTAAGCTTGATAAAGTGTAAAATAGGGTATTTTTAGGCCAAATTTAGTGTTTTTGAGGCCAAATGGAGGGTTCCAGTAGATGGAAAGAGGCATATTTTAAACCAAATGAAGGGCAGTATATGGTTTAAAAGGGAATTTAGGAAGATTTAGAGGGTTAATGAAGGGATTTTGGAGGACTTTTGTGAGGAAAGTAGGGGTGAAAAATGAGGAATTTGAAGGGATGAAATGGAGCAAATGGAGAGCTTTGAAAGTGGCTTCTTTCAGAAACAATGAGGCTTTCCAATGGAAACAACAGTGAAGATCATTTAGAAGGATAGAAAACACATGGAGGCTTCAAGAATGAAATATTTTCAAGGGAAATGTTTCTCTTGAAGACTCGGAATATATTTAGCCACCTGTTTGCTATGCTAAAAATTTATAGGTGGCTAACAGGATGAAACCAAAATTGTAGCCATGGGTTTGAAAAGTATGAAGGGAAAGGAAATTGAAACTAAAGCAATAACTAGTACTTCAAACTATCATGTACAAGCTCCTAATGAGGAAGAAAGAATTGAATTGTTCCATGTGAGGGTAGTGTCAAAACATACTAAAAATTGGCACACTGTTTAACAGTGGGTCACAAGCAAATCTCATATCAGAAGACTTGGTCAAAAAAATAAAATTTGAGACCATTCCACATCCAAAGCCTTATCCACTTGGGTGGATATGCAAGGATGCAAACTTACAAGTCTTAAGAAAATGCATATTGTGATTTGCCATAACTGCACACTTTATTGACATAGTTGAACTTGATGTGGTGCCGCTTGATATATCAGGAATTGTTTTGGGAAGTCCTTACTTATTTGACAGGAAAGCGATCTTCCATCGCCATGAAAATAAATATCATCTCTTTAAATAATGCAAGGAGTTCATTGTCAGAGCACATTGCAAGAAGGCAAATATAACGATGGTAAATGCGAGACAGGTAAAAAGGCTAGTAAATTCTAGCAAGAGTTTTGTTCTTCTTATGGTTAAGCCCAAGGTTGATATGAATCATGAGTCATTTGAAAATTGTGATTCCAAGCTTAAATCATATTTATATGATTTATTTGATGCACAACATGAGATGTTTCAGGAACCGACAGGTTTACCTCCTAAAAGAGAGATTCAACATGAGATCCATTTACATCAAGATTGTCCTCTTCCTAACATTGGCATGTACCACTTATCTATCATGGCGAATGCTGAAATCAAGAGGCAAATTAAAGACTTGTTGGACAAAGGATTCATAAGACCAAGAACTTCGCCATGTGGGTCACTGATAGTGTTGATTCCAAAGAAATATGGAACTTGGCGCATGTGTGTGGACTTCAGGGCATTGAAAAAAATAACGATAAAGAATAGTTACCCACTTCCAAGGATAGATGATTTGTTGGATCAGCTAAAAGATGCTAAATATTTCACTAAGTTAGATTTATGTAGTGGTTATCATCAAGTTAGAATTTCAGAAAGTGACATTTGGAAGACAACATTTAAAACCAAACAGGGACTCTTTGAGTGGCTTGTTATGCCGTTTGGTTTATGCAATGCACCTGCAACTTTCATGCGGGTAATGGATGATGTATTATGTCCTTTTCTTGATGATTTCATTACTGTCTACTTAGATGACATCTTAATTTTCAACAAGAATAGAGAAGAGCATGTCATGCATGTTAAGAAAGTACTTGATGTTTTGAAGAAAAAATAGTTATTTCTTAAAATGTCAAAGTGTGAATTTGGAAAGACTTCTTTGGTTTATTTGGGACACATAGTAGGAGGAGGTGCTTTGAGAATTGATCCTTCCAAAGTGGAAGCCATTGTGAATTGGCCTACTCCCAAATCCATTACAGAGGTAATAATTTTTTTGGGTGCAGCTCATTATTGGAGGAAGTTTATTTCTAACTTCTCTGCCATAGCAGCTCCTATGCATGCAATGACTAGTGTGAAGCGTGCTTTCCAATGGGGAGGCAAGCAACAGAAAGCTTTTGAGTCTTTGAAAGAGAAGATAATTTTAGCTCCAGTCCTTGCATTATCAGACTTGAGACAACCATTCGAGATTTAGATAGATGCAAGCGATTGCACCATGGGTGCAGTTCTCTTATAGCATGATAAGCCTGTTGCATTTCATTCTGAGACATTTGATCGTGCTGTTGTGAATTATCATACATATGATAAAGAGTTGTATGCATTGGTACAAAGTGTCAAAAAATGGAAACACTATTTGATGGGCAAAGAAACAATTTTTCATACCAACCATCAACCTTTATAGTACTGGCAATCTCAAAGTAAATTGCAGTAGTCATGACATTTTAGATGGATGGGCTTCCTACAAAAATTTCACTTGGTAATAAGGTACAAGAAAGGTATTTAAAACAAGGTTGCTGATATGATTTCAAGGCCTATTATTAGTGCTAGTACTTTGCTTAAGAATTATTCTATTGTACATGAGAGCTACATAGAACAGTATGCATCAGATGTTGATTTTAAGGATGTGTATGCTAACTTGAGTGAAGGGAATCATGTTGAGGAGAATGATTATCATTTGAATAATAATTTTTTGTTTCATATGGGAAAGTTATGTATACCACAGGGGGAGAGACTAAGCATCATGAGAGAGGCTCATTCTTCTCTCATAGCTGGACATTTCAGGGTAAGCAAAACGGTGGCACATTTACAAAGGTATTGTTATTGGCCTCGCATGGTAGATAGTGTTTCACGTTTCATTAGAGGTTGTTCATTATGTGCTACAAGCAAGCCTAGAAATAGGAATATTGGTTTATATACGCCATTTCCGGTACCTTCTAGACCATGGGAAAGTGTTTCTATGGATTTTGTTGGAGGGCTACCGTTATCTAGAAAGCAGCATGATTATATTTATGTAGTAGTTGATCGTTTCAACAAGATGTGTATTCTTATGCCATGTAAGAAAACTATAACTGCTGAACAAACTGCTGATTTATATTTGTAACATGTATGGGTTCATTATGGCTTGCCTACTTCTACTGTTAGTGACAGGGATTCCAGATTTGTGAGGAATTTTTGTTCCAATTTATGGAAGATGATGGACACCAAGTTGAAGAAGAGTACTGCTTTCCATCTGCAAACAAATGGCCAAACAGAGGTAGTGAACAGAACCGTCATACATCTTTTGAGAGGTTATTGCAGCAAGCATCCCAAGCTTTGGGATGAGCACTTGCATTACATTCAGCATGCTTACAACCGGGCCAATCACTCTTCTACAAATACTTCACCTTTTGAAGCTTGTTTTGGGTATTTTCCTAAATCACCTTTAGATTTTATTCTTGAGAAGGATGTGGCCATTGATGGTCATAGTGACAGTGACAAAGCTCACATGTTCATTGAAATAATTCATCTCATACATCAACAAGTTCAAGAACAACTTGAAAAAAGTCAAGGAAAGTACAAGGAGAGGCATGATAAGCACATAATTGATCATAAGTTTCAAGAAGGGGATGAGGTATGGTTACATATTAGTAAGCGAAGAATTCAAGGAGAAGGTAAAAAGCTGAAGCCTATTAGTTATGGTCCATTCAAGATCCTTAAAAATGTTGGAAATAATGCTTTTGAATTAGATTTTCCTTCATACATGCAAATGTATTTCGTTGTGAATGTGGAAAATTTACGTTTGTATGAACCTTATTTAATTGCTAATTATTAAAGTGACATTCAGCTGCCATCCATAGAGGATTTCTTGCCAGAATTTTTGGATGAATTGAAAGAGGATGCTATCCTTGACAGAAGGACATGCACTTGAAGGAGGGGAAATGTTGATTATGTTTGGGTTGGTCTTAAAGGCAACAAACCGAGTAAGGAAAAGCGGATTGAGGTGGAAAAGGTGAGGATCCTGTACCCTCATCTTCTTAACAGGTAATTGAAGGCTTTTGGGGTCCAAAAGCTTCCCGATGGGGAGGTGTGATCAGGTGATCATGTCCTAAGTGAAAAAAATGCTCAAAATGGGAACTAATCAGAACTGGTAATAAATTGATTGACTAGATAGTGTTCGTCATTATGATCCTAATGCTATGAACGACACTAAAATACGATGTCGGATGTGGAAGATATTCAAGTTTTAATTTGTCCAGTAACCTTCAAAACAACACTTTGGAAATCAAAATTTTGGTCTCTTCATAAATTAATGTGAAATGGAAAATTTCATTTTTTTTATATAAAAGGGGATGGACTATTAGTGGGTACCATGTGGCCTGCCCAGAGGCTACCACGTGGCCCCAGGCCTAAAGGTTCAATCTGATTAAAAAAAGTTGATGTTGAAAGTTTTTAGTTCATTCGGGCTCGACCTAACCCGACCCGACACGACTCGATCCGGATGGGCATGGGTCACCCGCGGGTGGTGTCTACCTATGAATGGGTGGGTGGAGTGTGAATGGGACCTAGGTCAGTAGTAAACAAATGGGTGTGCATGCGGTTAGTCATGAACAGAGCCACCGGCAGGGTCTATCCACGGGTCAGGGCTGCACGAGCATGGGTCATGAAATATCAGAGGCAAAGGTTTGGGCGGAGACAATTTTTAGCTCCCACGATGATAGCCCCCTATCCATAAGACCAGGGCGCAGAACCACATGTCTAAACCAACGGATAAACACAATGTTAGCCACCTATAAATTCTGATACACCTAATGGTGGCTAAATTGGATGTCAAGCCTTCAAGAGATATATTTCCTTTGAAAATCCATCATCTTTGAAGTCTTATGATGATTCTCTGCCCTTTGAGTTAATCTTCACTGTTGTTTCACTATTAGCCCTAAAGTACCTACTAATTTACCAAGAGAAAGACTGCTTGAGAAGCCCCATTTTTTCCCTCATTACACTTCTCCATTTCATGGTCCATTTTATCCATAAAACCTTCATTTGATTCTTTAACCCTTCCAAAACCCATTTTAAACCTTATATCTCCCATTTATTTGGTTTAAATCCCTCCATTTTCATCTATCAGAACTATGTTTTGGCCTTAAAAATCCTTTTTTTTTGGCCTAAAAACAATCTTCCGCTCTATAAAGGTATTAAGCCCCCGAGGGCTTAAGTCACCCGCTAGCCCCAGTTCTTTCCCTCCATGGGACAACACCCGAATGCTTACCCCTAAGCCCTCCTCTCCTCATATTTATTCGTGAATGCGCCTTTTCCTTTATAATTTTTTCACCTAAAGTTTATTCCCCGATTGTAATCTCCACCGTTGATCTAATAGAGATCAACGACCATCAGAATTTTCCCCCATCTGCCTTTCCATATACCTTCCACTTCATCTTTCAAATCTCAACCATTCATCCAAAGAATCCAACGCTTGGGACTTAACTCGATAGCCCAACACCTCTCCACCCTACGAGACACTTGTTGACGTAACTAGGCCCCACCATTTGTTCTTCCCGTGCACCTTATCCTCCATCGCGCTCTCCCACAACCATTTGATCTCTCGACAAAGAGCAAACGGCTGACGCGTGATATCGAGTAATTTTTGAGCCCTTCTTGCAGTGCGCTACTTTCGCGCGATATGGATAGTTTTAGAAATACATGCGTCACTCACTGAGTGGAATTGCATTCCCAACGCAAATACCGCCTCCCCCCCTTTTTGTTGCACGAAAACAATTCCTGGTTTCCATCATACCGCCTACCCTCCGCAACGTAATTTCGCTTTTAAGCTCAGCCGTCGATCTCTGAGATCGAACGGCTTGTGTTATATCGCGATATCAAACGCAGTTGTTTCCCATATGCTCCCAAACGACTTTATCAAGCGATCTCCACCGTAGATCATCTTGATCTAATGGTCCACGTTCATCCTCGCACCCAGACCCTCACTGAACCTAGTTAGTTTCTCTACCAGGGTTTTTTCCTGATTTCTGTTGCAATCACCACCGCTTCACTGCTCCTCGACCACCCCAAAGCCTCTGCAAGTAGTCTAAACCAAGCTTGCAGGTTTTTATAACAGTTTGTTGTGTGTTTGCAAGTTTTTCATGGCCGATGAAGGATAAATGTTTTACAGTCACAAAGGTGACACAAAAGCTCAGATGGAAATCTCAGGGCCACGAAACAACATCAAAGGAAACCAGAACAGAAGGCGAGGTCATGTCTAGCAATGGATCAGATCCATGAATCCTCAGTGACCCTCCAGCTCAGCGAAACCCTCCACCTATACACATAACACTCATAAATGGTGAAGATCACATATCCCATGGCATATGACAAGGCATAGAATATTAATAAGACCTCTGAGGGAATTATTACATAAGAAGTTCAAGCAATCAGCAAGGTGAAATCATAAATAGGGCTAAAACAGACCGAAGTACAGAGGAACAGAGTAGTTATTGGTGCAGAAGATTGACTGACACGGACATAGCCCATCTCCATGCTCAAAGGCCTGCCAAGCAGTTATTACACCAAAGAAGCTACTTCAAACTGTCAAAAGCAGTTATTTAGAAGTATGGGAGTCCTCATATCCCATTCTTCACTTAACTCACACCGAGGAGATAACAATACCACTGCAGATAGTATTTTCCCCAAAGGACACCCTGTGGGTGATTTCTGTCATATCAAAATGGTCTCAACAAGCTAAAAAGTTCTTGATCCTGTCTAGAATTTAATGTTATGTTTATGACATAGGATGGAGCATTCGAATGCCCTCTCCTATCTCTGATGATCATTAAAACCTCCTCTACCTACTTTTCCTCATTTTTCCTATAAAGACTCTTCGAAGTCTCATTGTAAAAGGTTGGCATTTGGTGATTTCTAAAGTAATAAATATTGTTGCTTTGAAGAAGCATTGGTGTTCTGAAGGAGTGTGGAAGTCTCTGTTTTTCTGTTGATGAAGGAGGCTGGATCATTGGATCCCTGAGCTTGGTTATGGTGAAGTAATCTCTTATTGTTAATGTTATTTCCCATTTATCACTTTGTTCCATTATGCTTTTACTTACAGAAGGATAAAAATTTTAGGCAGAGAAATGTATCTTAGAAGCACCTCTGGCTTGTTTATCCTTCACTGTTTATATGTTTTCCACTACAGAATACGATAGGGTAGTATAATAGCTCTCTTAAATAGTCAATTTGTTTTATTTCAGAAATGGTTAATTTAGTTGTGCTAAAGACTGTTTAGGCATTCCCTCTTTCTTTACCACTGAATATTGTATCTGAAATCTCCCTTTGATTATTAATGCTTGCAGTTTGACAGTGAGGTCTGTTTCAATCATACCCTCTGTTTCTTACTGCAAATATTGTGTTCAAGGTCCCTATAATTGCAGTCCTAGATGTCTAAGGCATTCCCTCTTCTTTGAATGTAATTGTATGTCTTTTGTTGATTAAGCCTTTAGCAGTAAATGTGTAGGAGTAAATAGGGCATTCCTCGAATCCTATAGTTCATTAAGAAGGTTTTAGTCTTCATTTCTCCTTTCTTTGAGTTTTTATATTGATTAAGTCCAAAGCAGTGAGCTTACTGGAGGAAATAGGGCATTCCCCGAATCTTTTAAGCCATTGTGAAAGGTTTTAGTTTGATTTTCACTCTTATTCCTTAATGTTCATCCCATTTCAGCTATATTATTCAACAGATCCTTGACCAAGTTAGATTTTCCCTTTGGTTTCCCTTCCTTCTCAGTCAGAACTATTTAGAATTTCACATGACTCCATTGCCCAATGGCTTGTAGATTCCCATGCTCTATCTATACCACATGAAACACATTTGTCCAACCAAACAAAAAAAAGAACCCTGCACTTCATAACTATTCTAAAATTAACTACCTAAACCATTCAAGACATATCCTTATAAATATATTGAGAGATCCCTCTCTGAGACTAGGATGGCTAGATCCTAGAGCTCTAAATCTTGGTTTGCATGTTGCCTTGTCACTTGGCATGCTAATCTACCAAATCACAAGACCCCAACATAAAAGCGATCACGGTGGGACCTACTGAGTATATGATAGTCTAGCTAACTCTTGTGCACTCTTTAGTCCTACAAATCTCTAAGAAAATTAGTTAGTGAGCCATAGAGTAGACTCTGTTTGTTTGAGAACCTTAGCTAAGTGTTAAAGATTAGACATAGGACATTGTCATAACCATAAAAATGTACAAAACCCAAAAATATTCCAGATTGGCTTCATAATAATGCATGGTGGTGGAACCATAAAACATTGTACCTTCACAAAAAGCTAAAACTTCCACCTGGCGACTCCATTAGCCCCAGTAGGCCTATTACCCATCTAGGTCCCCATATTTCTTTAGGACTGTGTTAACCAGCCTTGAAGAAGTTGAGAAGCCTAGTCCCATATTAGATAAGACATTCCGAGAGGCAAACTTTCAAAATAATTCCTACAAACTTCAGCCTCTCTCAATTTTTGAAAAGCAATCTGGCTTCACATAGGATCAACACTAGATCCCATCCAGACCCCAATCCTCCTACAATAGTTGACAATCCAGAGATAATTCTGTGGCAGACTTCTAAAGCTGGAAAATTAGCTGCTGATAGGAACATCCCAAGAACAAAATCTCTCCCTGAAAACCTTACTATCTTGGAGGATTCACACTTTGAATTACATAATACTAAGAACATCTTTAGAACTAGATCTCAAGGTGATTTAAACCAAACTAATCTTGAAACTGTAGGTTTGCAACAGAGCTTTAGTAGAGAAGCTTCACCCTCTACTCCTCCTGATTCACAACTTCTTCACCACTTTGGCCTTTTTCATAACCAATCTGCTCAAAACCAGTTTGCTGGCCCAAGTGTTTCTTCCACCCAAAATCGTACCACTGCTGTCCAAAACACTCCATTTCAGCCCACTTTCCCTCTTGTTAATCCACCCACTGTAAATCCACCTTTCTTTCTAGCCATGGCAGCATGGTATGCCCCATTAGCGTTACCACAACCTATGTCTCCCTTGCCAAATGACTATCAGTCTAAAATTCCCCATTTCACTGGAAAAGAATCTAACATAGCTCAAAAACATGTAGATAGGATGGAAGATGCTTTTGATTATATGGAAATAGAAGATGAGACCATAAATATGAGAATCTTTGCTCAAAGTTTAGGAGGAGAAGTAAAGAAGTGGTTTAAAGGCTTAACTCCTAATAGCATCAATGACCTTCCCTCTTTGCATCAAACATTCATAAACAAATGGGAAATCAAAAGCAACCCTCTCTAAATATTAGCAAAATATAAAAGTCTTAAAAGAAACCAGGGAGAGAGTGTTCATGATTACTCCACCAGGTTTAATAGTGTCTACAATGCTCTTCCACCTCACATGAAACCTCCCCAAGGCTTGGCCTTGGTGAAATATCCTGAAGGCTTCGATGCTAATATGGCCTATCAACTAAGGGAAAGAGATTATTTAACTCTAGAAGACATGCAGAAGGGAGATGTGAGTGTAGAAGAAAACTTAATTGAGAAAAGAGCTACACTAAGATCAGAGAAGAGGGTAACTTATAAAGATGATTCTACACCCTCAACCTCATCCTATGATACCAAAATTGACAACCTAGTGAAGGTAATGGAGAGAATTCTTTAAAAGATAAACTTGAATGATAGAGTGCCACCAAGAGAACACCAAAAAAACCTCCAAAATAGAAATAGAAATCAAAACTTTAGAAGAGAAAACAATAAAGATAGGCAAAGAGATAATGACCAGCAAATTAGACCTCCCTTCTAACAAAACTACATAGATCAAGAGGAAGAAAGGGAGATTGAAAGTTTGGAAGAAAACCTAAACTTGATTGGATTAGACAGTGGGGATGATATTTTCCTCACTGAAGAATAACAAGGCTTCTTCTCCTCAGAACCAAAGGAAGATACATATGAGGAGTTTGAAGACTATAGATTGGGTTTTGAGAACGCAATCATGGAGGTACACAAACACTACGATCTAAGAAGCAAAGGGAACATAGATAGTCCAAATGACAAAAACACTAGCTCTGCTGTTAGGAAAAATACAGAAAATTAGCCTAAGAAAGCAGCAGAGAAAACCCACATTTTGGCTAAGAAGACAGATTTAAACAAAGAGAAAAATAGCCAGCCAAATGTTGAATAGAGTTTCCTTGGTACCTCTACTAGTGGCCCTATTAAAATGGCTCAGATTGACAGGCCTAATAAAACTTAGCAAATTAGAATTGCTGAAAGAAATTCAATTGAAAAAAAATATGTAAATACAACAAAAACAACGATGCCTTTCAGCCGTGAGGGTGATATTGCGAAGATAAAAATTAACACACTTTTGGCTGAATTGGTAACCCAAGAACTGTACAAAAACCAAGTCCTAAAAGCTCTAAATATAAATCTTGATACTGATACTTTGAACTTGACAGATGACAAGCCAGAGCTGTTGTTTGGTCCCAAAATGGAAGGAAAATACCAGGAGGGGGTTGTGCCTCCCTTCTATGTCAGTCTAAACATACATGAAAAAATCTTACACAATGCCATGCTAGATTCAGGAGCATCACACAACCTTATGCCCAAGGTAGTAATGGAAAGCCTAGGCTTAGAGATTACTAGACCATATAAAGACTTGTATTCCTTTGATTCCAGAAGAGTCAAATGCTTGGGGTTAATTAAAGATTTGTGTGTTAACTTGTCTCAAATTCTTGCCAAGAATCTTGTAATGGATGTGGTAGTAGTTGACATTCCCCCAAAATATGGCATGCTCTTGTCTAGATCATGGGGAGCTAAGATTCAGGGCACCCTTCAAATGGATATGTCTTATGCAACCATACCAGTGTTTGGTCAAACCAGAAGATTATATAGGGAAACCCTCATGAAATACATGGTGAGTAACAAAGACAAACCTCACAACACTCCTGTTTATTCTACCCATTCAGATCTATATTCCTTTATTTTATACAATGAAGATGAAGTCACCCAAACCGAGAAGGAAAACAAGCAGGAGGATAGTGCACCGGATCATTCAAAATTGTCTTCCTATCAAACTCTAGATATCTCAACTCCCAGCAGCCTTGAGCAACATAAAACAGATGAGAATGAAATAGAAACACTTTGGAGAATGAGCTTTGACGGCTCTTGCAGCAAAAATGGTGCAAGGGTTGGTGTATGGATACACAACACAAACAAAGGACATGCCTGCAAATTAGATTTTTCATGCACTAACAACATTGTAGAATATGAAGCCCTTCTCCTTGGCCTGCACATACTAAAATATTTAAAGGCCAAAAAGATATCAGTACAGGGAGATTCTGAGTTAATCATCAGACAAATCAAAGGGGAATATTCAACCAAAAATCCCAGACTCAAAGAATATAGAAACACTGTGTTAGATCTCTTGAAAACTTTCGAAAAATATGAACTCACGTTCATACCAAGAGCCCAAAATCACCTAGCAAACGAACTTGCTTCTGCTGCTAGTAACTGCCAGATACCACAAATCGATGAACAATTCATTATAAACGTAAAAATCAGACCAACAGTGTCTGATAATGAAGATCATTGGCAGGTATTTGACAATGATAAACATATAGAGGATTTCTTGCAGTGAAAAAATGAGTTCTCCTCAGCATCACCAAGTTTCAGCCATGAAAAAGAATGTTTAGATGGGGAACAAATTCCTGACACAGGGTCCTCCTCTCCTACTGATATAAATCATTTTGATCATCTCTTCAAAGAAAAATTATCTGATGATCCAAACCAAAAGGACCTCGAAGTTCTGGAATGTAAAGGTGATACCATACCCAAAGGCCTTGCTCCATTATAACAACTCTTCGATTTCAATGATGTGGCTAAGGAGCCAAAGGCAGAAACCATGGAAACTAATGTCGAAGAGCACAACATAGGCAGCCCAACTGAGCCTAAAATGATTAAGTTATCTAGCACCCTTCCTTCCGACATCAAACAAAAATACATAGCACTCTTCAAAGAGTTTATAGATGTTTTTGCATGGGACTATAAAGATTTGAAATCATATGACACTAGCATCATTCAGACAAGATTCCTCTTAAGGAAAATCGAAAACCTTTCAGACAGAAATTAAGGAGGATAAACCCTGTTTTATTGCCTGCAGTAGAAAAATAAATTAGGAAGATGTATGATGCAGGGATCATTGTTCCTCTCAGATACTCGAACTGGGTCTCCAATTTAGTATCTGTTAGGAAGAAGATAGGGGAGATCAGGCTGTGTATTGACTTCAAAAACCTGAATAGAGCCTCTCTGAAAGATAACTACCCCTTGCCAAAAATGGACCACATTCTTCAAAAGGTAGTTGGGTCAAAAAGAATATCATTGTTGGATGGGTTCTCGGGTTATAATCAAGTGTTAGTCCTCCCAAGTGACCAACATAAGACAACCTTTACCACACCATGGGGGACATTCATGTATGTCAAAATTCCATTTGGTTTGATGAATGCAGGGGCCACTTTCGAGAGGGCCATGGACATAGCCTTCTTAGAAGACATAGGCTATTTTATAATCATTTACCTTGATGATATTACTGTCTTCTCCAAAACTGATGAAGAACATTTGGAACATTTAAGGAGGGTTTTTGAGAAATGCAGAAGGTTTGGCTTGTCTTTAACTCCCAAAAAGACACTCTTTTGCCTCCAGGAAGGAAAGCTTCTTGGTCACATAATCTCTGAAGAAGGGATCAAGATAGATCCTAAAAGAATTGATGGCATATTGAATATTAGCCACCCTAGAAACCTCAAAGAATTACAGTCTTTCATTGGAAAGATAATTTTTTTGAGGAGCTTCATCCCCAACCTTGCTGAGCTATTAAGAAACATCAATAACATGCTCAGGAAAGAAGTAGGTGTTAAATGGACAATGCAAGCTAAACAATCATTTGAACTAGTAAAGCAAGCCCTTACTCAAGCACCAATCCTTATCAGTCCTGATTTCACCAAAGATTTCTATATTTTTTCCTTTGCATCTGAACATACAATAACTACAATATTGTTGCAAAAGAATAGCTTGGGGCAAGAACAACCTATATCCTTCTTCAGCAAAGCCTTAAGAGATGCCCCACTCAAATATAATATCATGGAGAAGCAAGCCTTGGCACTGGTAAAAGCATTAAAGGATTTTAGGGTGTACATCTTAAATTCACATATCATTGCCTTTGTGCCACACATCGTAGTTAAAGATATTATAAGTCAGGACCCCGATGGTAAAAGGATAAAATGGATTGCCACTATTCTTGAATATGACTTAGAAATCAGGCCTACCAAACTCATTACGGGACAAGGATTAGCAAAACTCATGGCTGAGTCTAATTTCAAAGCTCTAGATATGAATATGGTTGATGCCTTGGAAGAGATAGAAGAGTTCCCAACACCATTTACTGAAGAAAAATTCATGAACTCCCCATGGTATGCTGACATCATTTATGTGTTGCTTTATTTAAATGCTCCTCCTTCTTTGTCAAAAAAAAAGCCATATTTGTCAAACAGAAGGCTTTAAATTATTGTATGATAGATGGAGTTTTATATTGGAAAAATGTTGTTGGGATACTACTGAAATTTTTACTTGAGGTTGATGCAGGAAAAATAATGCATGAAATGCATGAAGGAGAATGTGGAGGGCACTTAAATTGGAAGACCACAACAAAAAAAATCCTCAGATCTGGTTACTATTGGCCCACCCTTTTCCCAGACACCCATAAACTAGTGATGTCTTGCCACAAGTGCCAAATTTTTTATGGTAGAAGAAATCTCTTGCCCTTGCCATTGAAACCTATCAGTGTTGAAGCACCCTTTCAACAGTGGGGTTTGGATTTCATAGGGGAAATCCATCCATCCTCCTTAGCCCAACACAAATGGATCCTCACAACCACTGATTATTTTACCAGATGGATAGAGGCCATACCTACTAGGAATGCTACTGAATCTGTCATTATTAAATTCCTTGAGACTAACATATTGTCCATATTTGGTTGTCCTAGAAAAGTAATCACAGACAATGCTACTGCCTTTAAATCCAAGAGGATGGTTGATTTCTGCCATAAATATCAGATCACCTTGGGCCATTCCACTACCTATTATCCCCATGGAAATGGACTTGCTCAATCCTCAAACAAGAGCCTAATCAACATCATCAAAAATTTGTTGGAGCAGAATCAGAAAGCATGGCATGGTAAGCTTGTACATGCCTTGTGGGTTGACAAGTTAACCACCAAAATTTCAATCAACATGTCCCCTTATCAGCTGGTTTATGGCATGGATGCTGTTTTCCCAACATCATTAGGAGTTCCAGTCATGAAACTCCTTCAGGAAGTCCAAACTGAAGAAAATGATATGCAGAGAAGGATCAATTAGACCATCCATTTGCAACAAACCAGAGAGGAAGTTTACCAGGGAACTCAAACAGTCCAAGAAAACATCAAAAGGTTATTTGAAAAAAGGATTAAAGCAAATGACTTCCAGGTTGGAAATGTGGTTCTCAAATGGGATTCAAGGAGAGAAGAGAAAGGAAAGCATGGTAAGTTTGAAAATCTGTGGAAAGGGTCGTACATTATTCATTCCATAAGAGGGCATAATGCATTTTTCCTACAAGAACTGAATGGTGAAGAAGTGTTGGGAGGTCCTGTCAATGGCAGGATGCTTAAACACTATTTCTATCAAGAGTCTTAGTTTCAAATTTTTTTTTTAATCCATTGTACATACCATTTGCATAAAGAAAAATAGAAAGAAAAATACAAAAACAATAAAAAATAGAAAAGAGGGCAGAAATAAAACAAGAAAGGTATAGCCCCATACCAAAAGGAAAGGAAAATATGAAAGTGTGCAAGCTCAAATGCCACTACTTTAAAGGAGCACTAGTGTCCAATCATACAGCCTAATCATGATTGGGCAAATTTCAATTTACTGCTGATAGGATAGTGAAAAAGATTTGCCAAACTATGTAATCTTGGCTTATCAGTAGAACAGATTAGGATAGAAGAAAGAGAGGTTCAAACATGCTGAAAATCTGAACCTAGAATCATAAGAAAATATGGCTCTAATTCTCTCAAAACTTGAGCCAAAGAGAAGAAGAGAACTGGTTCTAACATGCTCAAAACTTGAACCAGAAAAGAAGAAGAAAACAACTCTAACAGGATCAAAACCAGAGCTGAAATGAAGAAAGAAAGGTGACTCTAAAAAGCTCAAAATCTGAGTCACAACAAGAAGGGGGAATGTTCCTAAATTTTAGATCTTTAGCCTTCCAAATTTTGGTTTTTGAATCTTTGCAAGTTTTAGTTCATGTGCAGCTTGTTTGTATGCCATGGACCCACAACAAACCAGACAGTCTAATCCTGGTTTGGCTGTGTTTTCAATTTCTATTTTAGAATATAGAGAATGAAAATTTGTCAGAAAATTTAATCCTGATAGATTGTAGTTAGGTAGAGAAACTTATGAGTTCAATTTCTTAATCTAAACTCATGGAGAAATAAGGGTAGCATTAGATAGTTTTATTTTTCTATTTGCAAAATAAAATGTTGGAAAAAGAGTTTGCCAGTCCAAGTGCACTCAAAGAAGAAAACAATGTTAGGACAAATAGTTTGGGGTAGGTAGAAGTGTTGTTCAAATGTATTTCTTGTTGCAGGACAGTGAAAAGTTGTCAAATGAAGAATTATGCCCAATGGAATGGCACTGGTCTGCTAAATCTAGAGATTTTTGAGGTTCTGGACACCTAAAGGGCAAGCTTTCCTCCCCAAGTGGAGCCACTATTAGCCACCTATAAATTCTGATATACCTAATGGTGGCTAAATTTGATGTCAAGCCTTCAAGAGATATATTTCCTTTGAAAATCCATCATCTTTGAAGTCTTATGATGATTCTCTACCCTTTGAGTTAATCTTCACTACTATTTCACTATTAGCCCTAAAGTACCTGCTAATTTACCAAGAGAAAGACTACTTGAGAAGCCCCATTTTTTCCCTCATTACACTTCTCCATTTCATGGTCCATTTTATCCATAAAACCTTCATTTGATTCTTTAACCCTTCCAAAACCAATTTTAAACCTTATATCTCCTGTTTATTTGTTTTAAATCCCTCCATTTTCATCTATCGAAACTCTGTTTTGGCCTTAAAAATCCTTGTTTTTGGCCTAAAAAGAATATTCCGCTCTATAAAGGTATTAAGCCCTCAAGGGCTTAAGTCACCCGCTAGCCCCGGTTCTTTCCCTCCATGGGACCACACCTGAACACTTACCCCGAAGCCCTCCTCTCCTCATATTTATTCACGAATGCACCTTTTCCTTTATAAATTTTTCACCTGACATTTATTCCCCAATTGTAATCTCCACCGTTGATCTAACAGAGATCAACGGCCATCGGAATTTTCCCCCATCCGTCTTTCCATATACCTTTCGCTTCATCTTTCAAATCTCGACCGTTCATCCAAAGAATCCAATGGTCAGGACTTAACCTAATAGCCCAACACCTCTCCACCCCACGACACACTTGCTGACATAACCGTGCCCCACCATTTGTTCCACCCACGCACCTTATCCTCCATCACGCTCTCCCACAACCGTCTGATCTCCCAACAAAGATCTAACGACCGACGCGCGATATCGCATAATTTTTGAGTCCTTCCAGCAGTGTGCTACTTCCGCGCGATATGGGCGGTTTTAGAAATACATGTGTCACTCACTGAGTGGAATCGCATTCCAAACGCAAATACCGCCTCCCCCCCTTTTTGTTGCGCGAAAACCATTCCCGGTTTCTGCCATACTGCCTACCCTCCGCAACATAATTTCACTTTTAATCTCAGTCGTCGATCTCTAAGATCGAACGACTTGTGTTATATCGTGATATCAAATGCATTTGTTTCCCATATGCTCCCAAACGACTTTATCAAGCGATCTCCACCGTAGATCATCCTGATCTAATGGTCCACGTTCATCCTCGCACCGAGACCCTCACTGAACCTGGTTAGCTGCTCTGCCAAGGTTTTTTCCTGATTTCTGATGCAATCACCACTTCCTCACTACTCCTCCACCACCTCAAAGCCTCTGCAAGCAGTCTAAACCAAGCCCGCAGGTTTTTATAACAGTTTGTTGTGTGTTTGCAGGTTTTTCATGGCGGATGAAGGATAAATGTTTTACAGTCACAAAGGTGACACAAAAGCTCAGATGGCAATCTTAGGGCCACGAAACAACATCAAAGGGAACCAGAACAGAAGGCGAGGTCCTGTCTAGCAATGGATCAGATCCAAGAATCCTCAGTGACCCTCCAGCTCAGCGAAACCCTCCATGTGTACACAGAACACTCAGAAATGGTGAAGATCACATATCCCATGGCATATGACAAGGCATAGAATATTAATAAAACCTCTGAGGGCATCAGTACAGAAGCAGTTCAAGCAATCAGCAAGGTGAAATCATAAATAGAGCTAAAACAAACCGAAGTACAGAGGAACAAAGCAGTTATTGGTTCAGAATATTGACTGACACAGACATAACCTATCTCCAAGCTCAAAGGCTTGCCGAGCAGTTATTACACCAAAGAAGCTATTGCAAACTGTCAGAAGAAGTTATTTAGAAGTATGGGAGTCCTCATATCCCATTCTTCACTTAACTCACACTGAGGAGATAACAGTACCATTGCAGATAGTATTTCCCCCAAAGGACACCCTGTGGGTGATTTCTGTCATATCAAAATGGTCTCAACAAGCTACAAAGTTATTGATCCTGTCTATAATTTAATGTTATGTTTATGACATAGGATGGAGCATTTGAATGCCCTCTCCTATCTTTGATGATCATTAAAATCTCCTCTACCTACTTTTCCTCATTTTTCCTATAAAGACTCTTCGAAGTCTCATTGTAAAAGGTTGGCATTTGGTGATTTCTAAAGTAATACAGATTGCTGCTTTGAAGAAGCATCGGTGTTCTAAAGGAGTGTGGTAGTCTCTGTTTTTCTGTTGATGAAGGAGGCTGGACCATTGGATCCCTGAGCCTAGTTATGGTGAAGTAATCTCTTATTGTTAATGTTATTTCCCGTTTATCACTTTGTTCCATTATGCTTTGACTTACAGTAGGATAAAAATTTTAGGCAGAGAAATGTATCTTAGAAGCACCTCTGGCCTGTTTATCCTTCACTGTTTATATGTTTTCCACTACTGAATATGACAGGGTAGTCTAATAGCTGCCTTAATTAGTCAGTTTGTTTTATTTCAGAAATGGTTAATTCAGTTGTGCTAAAGACTGTTTAGGCGTTCCCTCTTTCTTTACCACTGAATATTGTATCTGAAATCTCCCTTTGATTATTAATGCTTGCAGTTTGACAGTGAGGTCTGTTTCAATCATACCCTTTGTTTCTTACTGCAAATATTGTGTTGAAGGTCCCTATAATTGCATTCCTAGATGTCTAAGGCATTCCTTCTTCTTTGAATGCAATTGTATGTATTTGTTGATTAAGCCTTCAGCAGTAAACTTGTAGGAGGAAATAGGGCGTTCCTCGAATCCTATAGTTCATTAAGAAGGTTTTAGTCCGCATTTCTCCTTTCTTTGAGTGTTTATATTGATTAAGTCCAAAGCAGTGAGCTTACTAGAGGAAATAGGACGTTCCCCGAATATTTTAAGCCATTTTGAAAGGATTTAGTTTTCTTTTCACTCTTAGTCCTTAATTTTCGTCCCATTTCACCTATATTATTCAACAGATCCTTGACCAAGTTAGATTTTCCCTTTGGTTTCCCTTCCTTCTCAGTCAGAACTATTTGGACTTTCACATGACTCCATTGCCCAATGGCTTGTAGATTCCCATGCTCTATCTATACCACATGAAACACATTTTTCCAAACAAACAAAACAAACAACCCTGCATTTCATAACTAGCCTAAAATTAACTGCCTAAACCATTCAAGACATATCCTTATAAACATATTGAGAGATCCCTCTCTGAGACTAGGAGGGCTAGATCCTAGAGCTCTAAATCTTGGTTTGCATGTTGCCTTGTCACTTGGCATGCCAATATGCCAAATCACAGGACCCAAACACACAAGACTCTGACAGTTAATGTTAATGTAGAGTTGTTCACATGTTCACGGCAGAGGTTTTGTAGCAATTTACTATGCCACGGTCTTTAAACCGTTGGCTCCACGGTTCCGCCGACGATGGAGTTGGTCCATGTGACCACTACACCTAACCTTAAATGCTAGCTCTAACAGTTCCGAAAAATTAGGTGGGCATGCCATTCTGGGTGGAATTTTCCAAAGTTAATGGAGTTAACTGCAGTTACTCCAATTTTGGTGGAGTTTCCTTAGGCCAACTTGGACAAAATTTCTATGGGGCATAAATTTCACATTACTAAACCTTTTGGGGAATTTTTTTTTTGATTCGGGTATTCTTAGCATTCTGGAGCCATTGGAATAGGTTCCAAAGCCATTAGAGATGTCTTTCAGCCATTTTTACTTCAGAGAAGCTTGGGGAGCCATCAGGGCCTTGAGGGAAATAGAGCTGTATTGGACTACACTTCATTGTTTTAGGTGAAATCAGAGTCATTATTAGCTTATTTTTATGTTCTGAATCCATTTTCATAGTTGGTTTGGTCTGCTTAGGACTTTTTCTCACTGTATTACCAATTTGAGCATCATAATATATCAAGGACATGCCCATTGGGAGCCTTGGACCCGATAGATATAGCCCAGGAGGGGTGAACTGCCTCATCATGTTGTTGTGTGTTTATGGTGAATTTATTCTGTGGTGTTATTCAGAGTAAAGTTGTTAAATAGTAAATTAAAACAATACTCCCTCACACCAAAGTTCTTAAATAGTTAACAAAAACACTTTGTTTCACTTGCAAGACTATCCAAACACTTTGCACACTTAATTTAATGGAAATGAATACTTTGAATAGCAAAACAAATACTTTCATTTTCAGATCAAATAATAACAATAAGGGGGCTACACTAATAATAATAAGGGGCTAAACTAGTAATATAGGGACCTAACATGGTTTCACGAATGTTCGAATTCAGTTCCTTATTCACATCTCATGGATTGTACTGCTAGCACCTTGAGGGCCATTTTCATTATTGGTGGTCTCTCTCATGCCTGTTAACAATTTACATCATTAGCTAATAATCAGGTGATTTTCTTGCATGTTAGACTTCAACTCGCTCATTCACATGCCTGAATTTGTACTTGATTGGGTCGCGATGGAGCGCAAGACCCTGGATTTTATTTTATAAAGTCTAGGTTGTGAGGTGATATGAGTTATTCATGATTGTATACATGAATATTTTTTATGGATGGTTGCGACCATACCTAAGTTAATATTTGTGATCCTTCTTATTGTTGGATGGTTGTGTCCATACCATGGATCCTATTACACGATCTCTTTTATGGATGGTTGTGTCCATGAATTATGCTCATGTATTTATATGAGAGATTATAGTTGTATATATGTACTTGATTCGTAGGTTTTCTGATGACTTCATCTTGGTCCTGGCATGTAATCATAAAGCATTTCACCCCTCACTCTCATTTTTCCTTCATGCTTTAGGGGGCATATGTTACACAACATTTTGTCACTGTCCCTGTACTCCATGTTATTGAATCCTGGAGGGCCCTTATAGTGATCCATGTGTACTTTTTCCATCATGAAAACATGCATTTGGATCCCTTATAGTCTACTAGATAATCTCTCTTTTGATCATTCTATTATCACCCAAAAAAAAAAAAAAAAAATTCAAAACCTCATTGTGTCAAGTTTGTCTTTGATTATGATTCAAAATTGGGTTTAGAAGTAGTTTAGGATTTGATCAAGGGTAGGTTATATTTTTATAGTTCAAAGTCCATCCTTAGGTTCAAATAAAGTCTTCTTTAAAAGTCCATGTCAAATATCCATCATTTTCATTTGTGGGTCATTTCCTAAAGTTTCATATCAAAACTGTTCAATTAGCCAAGAAACCTTGTTTTCGTAATGCCACCCATTCAAAAAAGTCGATTTGTGCTATGAAAGTGCTAATAGTTTCATAGCACAAATAGATAAAATTACACTGCAGGCACTATAAGAGCACAATTTTATAGTTGTCTTGTCATTTGAGCTGAAAGGCGTCAGAAACCATTGGGAAATGGTAGGTTAGTGGTATATTGAGTCATGTAATGATGAGATTCAATGTACACATCCATGTTTTCAGTCATCATTGTCATTATAGGTTATGAATGAGGCATCATTCAGTTATGAGATGACACTTTAAATTTCAAAATCTTTCCTAATTGATCATTCTCGTTTCCTTTTGCCTCCATTCAAAATGTCTGAGCTCTGAAGTGTCAAGCCAAACTTGTGGCTATTTCATACAAAGGTTTTCTACATGCCTATTCAAGCGAGGCACATACAATTCATCAAGCAAGGCTGACAGGTTTTCTGAAAAGCATGGAAGAGGAAAAGAAAGCTCACAGAGGGGCACACTGCTTGAGGTATGAACCTGAAGACATGAAGGCAATAATTGAAGACCCAGTAGTGATGAAAGTGTTCAAAAGAGTAGGTTACCTTTGGTTTTGTGAAAAATTACAGGGTTGTCACACACATGTATCAAAGGAATTTGTCATGAACTTTAATGGAACAACTACTAAGGTTGGGATGCTAAGTGTGTCAATTACACCAGAGGTCATTGCTGTTGTTACAGAGATACCAAGAGGTCAAGAAAATTTGTTCAAAGGTTTCAAATTTGATATGGAGCAATGTAAAGAGTTCATGAGGCCTGAGCATGCAATCATGGACCTTAATAATGCTATCCCTAGAAGCTGCATCAAAGACACTTATTCAAGGTTTCTTCTCAACATTCAGAAGTATTTTACATGTGAAGGCAGATATCATAAGGTTTACACATATCATTTCAAGTTGCTTCTGCATTTCACTGGTAAGATTTCCCTTGATTTTCCTTTTTATCTGCATAGGAGTCTTGCAAAAATGGCTGATAAGGTACAAGAAAAATATGAAGGCAGTGAAACATCCTTGTTTCATCATGGTTTAATGAAGTTATTGATTTTAGATGAACTTTAGAAGATAGGCAGGGATTGGTCATCTTTCTTGTTTATAAATGGTTTTGAGTTGGAAACCCTAACACTTGCAAGAAACCCTAAAACTAAAGGAGTTCCATCACCACCACCACCAGAGCCTAGTCAGCCTATGGTTGAAAAACCAAAAGAATTTGAAAAACTGAAGCCAAGGAAACAAATTGGGAAAAGGGTATAGAAAATGAAAATGCTTGACACACCAACTCCATCACCTACAAAACAGAGGTCAAATATTGTCAAAGAGGCAAAACAGAAACAAGTTGTCAGCAAGCAGGAAATGAAAAGAGTAACAAGAAGCCAAGCAGTGACATTAAAAGGAAAGACAATTGCTACAGAGGACAACCCAGTAATAAAGGGAAATTTAGATGAAATCCTTCATGCTATTGACATAGAGGAGACGCCCATTGTTCAAGCTGAGTTCATTGGAGAAGATGAGCATAAACAGAAAAAGGCTAAGTCTACAAAGAAGCTTGAGTTTTAGGGGGAAGATGAGACTTTCATCTTTCAAGCAAGAAAGCCTATAACTAGGCATGCTAAGAAACTCAAGGAAGGTAGTAAGGAAGTTCAAAAATATATTGAGACAGCTAAAGCTTCTGAAGAAGTTTTTGATCTCTCATCACCTACAGTGAAGCATACAACTAGCAGAACAAAGAGGGGAAAAGAAGAAATGACAGAGAAAATAGAGTTGCAACATCTTGAGGAAAAATTGAGGTTGGAAAACCAAAAAATTGTTGTGATGAGAAAGAGGGCTAGAAAGCACAGTGTTGAGAAAGCATATTTTAAAAGGGTGAAAGCACTGTGGGAAGGACAAATTGATTCTATTTCTGAAACTCCAAGTAGTGCAGAGAAATTTTTCAAATGGACAGTTCTAGCCATAAAGGAAGCTGAGTTTGTCAGAATAATAAATACTCACTTGAGAGCTACTAACAAAATACTTAAAAATCAAGTGGAGGGTTTAGAGCAGCAATTAAATTTGATTCATGATGATTTAAAAAGCAGAGGTATTAAAATAAGAGTTATAGAAGAGCCTATAGCTAAATCAAGTGAAAATGAAGAAGGGACCTCATGAAGGCTGGAATGACTGTGTTTTTTAGTTTATATGGTTTTTAAATGATGAATCAGGTTTATTTTGAGTTTTTGGCACATTTAAATTTAAACTTTGGAAAATGTTTGACAAAACTGCTCACTCAGTATTTTTGTAGCACAGACAGTGTAAAAAGAGAGAAAAGCGCTATGAAACTACTGTAGTAGCTTTTCTTGCTCTTTTTATAAAATTTTGAAGGGTAAGAGAATGAATCAAGAACTGAAATTGCTAGGGAGGATGTATTTAAAGGAAATTAAGACAATTTTGGAAGAAAGAAGTCAAAAATTTGAAGAAAAAAGGGTTAAAAGCCAGCGCTACGAAAGGCGCTATGAAACTGCTATGTTTTCGTAGCGCAATGTATTGAAGCTCATTTGAACAGTTTGAAAATGGTTTTGGGCAAATGGAGCCTAGGGAGGAGTTTTGGAACTTGTTAATTCAACTTCCAACAGTCAAGGACCACAAAATAAAGAGTACATGATGGTCAGAATGTTCTAAGAATGCAAAGGACCCTATGCCTAAAAAACAGGGGACTATTTCCTATTTTGATGGAGGTTAGAAATATGGTCATGAAGAGTTGAAGCCTATCATTTAGATTTGACCATGTGTTGATACACTTGGAAAATGATGTAATTTAATTTAGATAAGGTTGTTATGGATAGTGACAAGGAGTTTGAATCCTATTTGTAATAGGACTGTTTAGTAGATTAGTTGTCTTTTTGTAATAAATCCCATGTCTTATGGTTATGCAAGGTGTCAAGAGTCAGAAATTCGATGTATCTAGCCTAAGATGAGATCATATTATGTTGTAAATTTTCTATTAAGGACCAAGAAGTCGAATGTGCAAGGGGTTGGACATTTTTGGCAAAAGACTGTGCTTATTGTAATTGACTAGTTTTCAGCTAATACATAGAGTTTCTACTTAACCAACCAGGGATTCAAAAGGAGTTTTGGTGTGTTCCTATTCTATTTTCATCTCTTTATTATCCTATTGCAGTGGTGTTTATCTATATTACTCATAATTCATCTTTAGATGCTCTGACTTCCTATATAAATGAACTGACTGTGTTTTTACAGTTTCATGTGTGTTTATCTCTTGACTAAAACTTTTATATGCCTCAACTTCCATGTTAAGTAGATTCATTGGTTTACTGAAACTATTTTGACTCCATAAGCCCAATGTGTACCTGCTGATGTGATTCTCAACCTATATCTGTAATTTATCTATTTATTACCCCACATAGAGTTAGTCATCTATATTTTTATCCAAATCATTAACCTTTGAGATAGCCCTCTTAGGCTAAGGAGGCTAAGCCTCAATCAAAAGATTAGGTTTGAAATAGTTACATGAAATTGACTGATTAAGAATCCTATAAGATCCAATTTTGTGATAACACATTCTTTGAGTAGCTCCCTAAAAACCCTCTTCTTTGGAGCAGTGCGGCCCTTCTGTGTCTCACCAGTGCCGATGACCCATCCTTAGCCTATGGCCAACACTGATTGGTGAGAGGATGGACCTCATAACCTTGCTAATCTACTTCTGGAAGATTTTTTAAAATGGAAACGAAGCTTCATGGCCTAGAAGCTTCGAGAGAAGAGAGTTGAATGTCTTTTTATCAGGATATGGCCAAGCTTCCTCCCTTGGGCTTCTTGTTCCTACAAAAGAGGAACCACCCAAGAAGATAAGCCTTTTTCCTATCATAAGTGTATCCATGTCCCCTCCTCCATCTATATAAATTGATCACCCTCCAATGCCTCTGCTAGTTAGAACTGAATAGAAGATAATAACAGAGAAAGGTTTGCAGATTTTCATAGGCATTGAAGTAGAGAATTGAGACCCTTAGCCTTCTCACACTAAGTTTAAAATGAGTGCTTTGGAGACATGCCCGGATTAGGACCCGCTGAAGTAGAGCTTCAACATCAAGGTGCAGGTTGTAACTCTTACATTATTAAAAATATGATACAACTGATATTTACTTTCCATTGTTGTCCATGTCATGATAAGAATTTTAGCATTCCTTGATCAATTAGATAGATTATTCTTGTATATGAATGTTGCATTTTTATGTTTTCTTGTTGTTTCTTGGTCACTTGTGTAGATAATTGAATGTTGGTAACACTGGAGATCAATTTTGGAAGAGCGAAGGACCAAAGAGCTTCGACGAAGAGCAAGATCACAACATCATGTAGAAATTTATAAACAATAACATGTATATTACCGAACTCCTCTGATATAACAATGAAATCCACTGTTAAATACAAAATCCTTCTACTCAATTCTTTGCAAAAATTAAATCGCCAATTGCAAACACATGAATAAAAATCAATCACACATAAAAAGATGTTTTACCAAGAAAGCTTAAAGCTAAAAACCCCAACTATCATATATTATGTATATCAATGGATCATTAAAAAATCTCATATATCTCATACAAATCTCAACTCATAGAGCTCTCAGTACAATATATAATCATCTCACATTGTCTTACAGAAATTTTCACCTCCATGCACCAATTTCTTGCCTCCTGACAGCCTGCCTCCACCGCACAATCCTTGTTGAAGAAGAACCCCGACCTTACCTTGCCTTGAATGCGCAATATCCATAGGAGTCTCCAATGTGTGTGTGGATGCTTTGAATGCTCCACTATAGTCACAACAGATAGTCCATCTCACCCTTTCACCTATCTCTCCACTGGGTCTCCACTGGATCTGACATGCAAGTAGTTAAATGTTGTATTTATTCAGTTGCGAGTAAGACACTACTTGTGAATTAATTAACTAATTAATTCCCTCATATTTCACTAGTGTATGTTCAGTTATAACTAGCACAACTGAGTTTAATTCACTGAACTTATTTAAACTAAATAACAACTCATATGACTACTCTTCCAACTCGGCTACAACTTGCCACAATCAGTTATAATGAAGTCGTCCATGCATGAGTCACCAACCACAATAGGGATTGCGTAATTCCTTCAGCCCACTGATGTGCCACATTTGTTCACTGAAATCAAGTGCTCTAAGAGAATAAGTTACTATTTATTGTCTGATTATTATTAAGGGCTAATAATAATCGACATGCATTCTATTTTTAGATTTGCGATCTATAAATAGACTTCGCCCATCTTCTAAAAATATAAATTCATCCAAAGATATAATTTTATCAACCATCTAGAATCAACCTCCTGCTAATTTTAGAATATGCTCACCATTCTAAAAATAGACATACACCTAAAAATAGCCTGTGTGGGCCCCACCTAGTTTAGGTGCTTATTTTTCACTAGGATCAATGATTATGTTTCCGGATGCCTCTTTCACTGTTTCTTGTTGCAATCTTCAACACATCAGACTGTTGTAGGTCATCTCCTTCAATCTATGTTTCATTTATAATCTATGAACATAGGTATTTTCTTGTTCCCCTTATTGCTAGACCCATCCTAGGGATAGAGGGATTGTCTTAGTCTGCAGAGAGGATTTACCTAGACAACACTCACTCAACCAGTTTTCCTAGCTCTTTAGTTTCTAAGTGATCTCCTGAGAATGGAGGATATCCTTTTTCCTTGGCTCAAGCTGTGCAAGATTCTCCATCATTTTTTCATTTGAGGGACTAGCCCTCATAGAACCAAAAATATTCCTTATATCACTATCAATAGACTGCAACTCCTCGACCATTTGAGCCTTCTTTTGACGTTCCCAGGTCTTGGTCTTGTCCTTGAGAGCCCAAAGCTTGTAAGAGAGGATATAAGGGACCGCTACATCATCTGTCGACACATCTGAAGATCAGACCTCCTGGACCATCTTGGAAAATGCAGGATCTTCCAGCATAAATAGATTAAATTTGAAGGGCATACCCCTACATGCCGACACCACCCTCCAAAATAGGTACACGGGGAGGTCACATGATATTGAGGAATTTATGATAGAGGATCTTAGGCCACCAAGTAATTCAAGTACCCCCTCATGTACCAAACACATGTCCAGCCTTTTTGTTATGGAGTCCTCATTAGTTCTGCAGTTTTTCCAGGTTGGAGAAAGTGGCATGGGTTGGATATCCACAAAATGATGGTCCACGAAAATGTGGGAGATGCACTCAACAAGAGGGTGAAGGCGGTTGTGAGAACCCCACACCTCCGACACATCCAATGTAGCATTTAGGTCACCCATCAATATTAGGTTTGGAATATTCAAGATGCCATGAGTGAAACCATTTTACTTGAGCGATTATAATATATTTTAATTTATTATATTAATAAATTAATTCTATGAAACATTCATAAATACAATTTTAAATTGTATTAAGATTACATAGCATAATTAACAAAAATTGACTGAAATTTTATGTTTTTAAATAAGTCATATTGGAGAAGAATATCCTGATAAAATTTATGAATTGTCACAACTGAAAATCTTAAGATATTTTTAATTTGACTAAGTTAAAATGTTTAGATAACATTACAATATATCTTTCATAATAGACTAGAAAACACATTATTTTAGATATTTTAAAATTAAACTATTGAAATGAGAAGATTAATATTACCTTATGTGATATTTTTTTAATTATAATTAATAAAAACAATGTAATAAAAGATTTTATGTAAACAAAGATTTACAAATTAAATATAAATTTTCAATTCAAAATTTAAATTTCAAATTTCAAAATAATCTACACCTTTATAGAATTTGGTTTTTTATTAATTTTTTTTGAAGTAAAACGAGAGTTGGAATCAACGAGGACAAACCATTAAGACATGTGTGTATTTGAAAGGTAATAAATGTTTCAATATTGAGCCCCATCTTTTAAGACTCTTTGTTCCCCATCATTAACTGATTGAAAGATTTTACAAGGATAATTATTTCTTTTAAGTTTATTTTTGTCAATATTATTCTTGTTATTGTGGGTGATTTACATGATTTAATATTGGGTGAAATTTTAATATCTAAAATGTATGTTATTAGTTCTTGTAAATGTAGAATTTTAGTAATTAATTTACCTTTTGATTATTATTAATCAATGCAAAATATATATATATATATATATATATATATATATATATATATATATATATAAATTATTTTTCAGATATTAGATTGGATTTTAATTTTAAGATTTTAATGCAGTCTTTACCTAATATGATGCAATATGGATTGGATCATTATATTATTTTCCATCCATCTCGATGCATTTGAAATGGAAAAAGTGGAGGAATCAGTTCATGGGAATGTTTTTACTAGCGGGACCTAGTTTGGCAAAACATGGTCTGAAACTTTCTAGGAGTGTTTTGAGGCATAAAATACTATTTTTTGGGGGTAAAAATTCTTTTCTTAATGCTGCACATTTTCATGCTGTTGTACACATAGAGACCTTTCCAACGACATAAGAATTGCATCAATTGAATTCCGCATGCAAAAGTTATGCCACTTAGAGGTTGATCTTCCTATTTTCACACCTATAGTTCGGGATTATGTCACATCAGTCCCCATTATTCATGGAAAAGGGGCTAGCCACATGTTTTTGATGTAAAATACTCTACAAGAGTCAATTTTGTAACTCTAGTTAAGAGTTTATGTAGTTACTAGTAGATTATCAGACTGTGTTATAACCGAGCCACTAGGAAGGAGAGACATTTAATTTTTTCGAGAGTATTTTGTTCCATAACTGATAAAATAAAACTAGGAGGGATGGGAGCTAGAGAACACATAGAGGATTTGTGCACTATAGCAACCCAAGGGCCACAAACATTACTTATTTTTACTTGAAGCCATATTTCTAGATAGATAAATAGAGCGAACCAACCTCTCCTTCCAACTCAGTTTTCTCCTGAAAGGATTTTCCATAGAGCATATCTTATGTCTTATGTGTGTGTGAACTTATTTTGTCATTCTCTACTTTTTCTCATAATTTATTTTAACATGCATGCACTAATTATAGTTAAATCTACAGATCTTAATGTTTAATAAAATTGTAATAGTTTATAATCTCAAATTTTTAATATAATATTATTAAATTTGTTGTGATGAACTAGCGACTGGAATATCCATGGAAGTTTAAAGATAATTTAGTATTAGAGTAGGATTCTTTGGGTATTCTTCTTGATATCACAAGGATCTCAATCAGCAGGGCCGAAAATCATAAAACCCTAATCATGGTCGACGAATTTGTAAATGAACCTCGTGATCTTACAGAGGTGAGGTTTTTGCGGCTTGAATAACAAGTCATGGATACAAAATGCAAAGTAAACCTCCTCATGCTGGCCCTAAGAAATAATATGGGGATATTTAAGAAGATGAGGGTTCGAATGCAGAGGAGAAATCAGACGGGGGATCGAGAGATCAGGAAGACACAAAGAACCAACCGACGAAAGAACCCAGAAAAGATTAACCCAGTTCGAGTGTTGTGAATAAATCCCTATATCAAGTGGAAGAAGAAGTTGATATAAAGTTATAATACAATGCTATCAACTCTTTGAAGCTAAATTTGCAGCGACTGGAAGTTTATTTTAGTGTCCAATAGATTGAGGAAGGGAAAAAGATCTCATTTGCAAGGCTAAAATTGGAGGGTCATGGACTGACTTGTTGGGAGAGCCACATAGAAACCTTGAGGTTGGAGGGAGAACCTCCAGTGACTAAGTGGGATGCTTTCAAAACCCTCATTAAGTCACAGTTTTATCCCATTGGGTATGTGGAGGACAAGTGGATCTAGTGGCATTACTTGAGGCAAAATTCAGGCTAAAGCGTGCAGGAATACACCACATAATTCTGAAAGATGGATATAATGTTGGGTATCTCTCGAAAGAACCTAGATGTACTCCTCAAATATTTAGGGAGACTACAGTTCCATTTGTGTTAGCAAGCGATGTTGATCAAGCCCAAATCGGTGAACGAGGCTTTTATACAGGCATAGTACTTAGAGAACATAGGACTGAAAAGAGTGCAATCAAGTGGATCGAAGAAGAAGGAGTAACAAGATGCTTCTAAGGAGGGGAGGAAGAAGAAAAAAGGGGGAAAAGATAAGAATATGAAAACCACAACACACCAGTGCAAAGATCCTAGCAACCACTACAAAATTGAGGGCCATACAAAGGAGAAGTGTTGGAAGTTGCATCCAGAGCTAAAATCGAAGAACAAGAAGAAAAATAACAAGAAGATTAATATCATGGCCACTAATTTGAGAAATCAAGTTGAAAGTAGATCGGATGTGGATGAGAATATCGTTTGTAAGTCAGCCTAGAAGGAGGTGAATTTGAGTAGCCTTCAACATCAGGAAGAGAAAGAAATGACCAAACTCTTCCATATAAAGATATAAGTCAAGAAGATAAATATTGACGCTATTTTTTACTCTGGATCACAGGAAAATCTCATTGCAGCAGAGTTGGTCAAGAAGTTGGGGCTAGAAGTTCATGATCATACAAACCCGTATCCACTGGGATGGGTTAATAAGGATGCAAAACTGAAGGTAACAAAACATTGTAGAATTATATTTGCTATCAATGTCAATCTTATTGATGAAGTAGATATAGATGTGGTTCCCCTTGAGAGCCAATCATTACCAGCTCATCAAGGATGGAAAATCACTCATCATCAATGTGCACAAATGTTAGTCGAAAATTTCACTGGTAAGTGCCAATCAAACTAAGAAATTGATCATTTTTAGCAAGAAGTATGTTTTATTGCTTTTACAATAAAATCAATTTGAAGAGGAGTCAATAAGAGGCAACGCATCCCTAGAGGAGTGTACTAATAAAAAAAAGAAACAAGTGGAGTAGTTGTATATGCATACAAGGATGTGTTCCGAGAGCCTAAAGGGTTACCACCTAAGAGAGAAGTGGAGCATGAGATCCAGATATTGCTAGACTCCCCATTGTGAAATATTGGGTTCTATAGGAAGTCTGTTATAGAAGCAAGTGAGGTGAAGAAATAGTTGCAGTAGTTGCTGGATCAAGGTGTCATTCGATCGATTACATCACCATGTGGGTCACCCATCATCATTGTGCCAAAGAAGGATGGGACTTGGCCGATCCATATAGATTACAGGGCATTGAATAAAATCACACTCAAGAAGAGATACCCCATGCCCAATATAAGTGATTTGTTGGATCAGTTGCAACAATAAAATTACTTGACCAAGTTGGAATTGAAGTCTAGATATCACCAATTTTGAGTCAAAGAAGAAGATACATGGAATAACATCTTCAAAATTAGGCAAGGTTTGTATGAGTGGTTAGTTATTCCATTTTACCTATGTAATGCACCAACTATATTTATGAGATTAATGAATGATGTATTATTCCCTTTTATAGATTCATTAGTTATTATATATTTGGATGATATACTGGTATATAGTGCTACCTGGGAGGATCATATTTCACATTTGACGCAGGTGATGGAAACATTGAAGAAGCACCAGCTGCTAACAAATGTTTCTAGCACCTACTAACGTTGCTAGAACCTACTAATGTTGCTGAGGTTAGGAGTTTCATTGGGGTAGAAGAATACCTGAGGAAATTCATAGCCTCATTTTCAGTAGTAGAAACAATGCACCATGCCATAACAACAAGTGGCAAGAGTTTCCAGTGGGGAAAAGGTCAACATAGGGCTTTCAAGGAGTTAAAGAACAAGATCATTCAAGCACTAGTTCTAGAATTACCAAACTTGTAACAACTTTTTGAAGTGGAGATAGATGTGGGTGGGTATGCTATGAGAGGTCTCTTGATGTAGGGAGGAAGGCTTGTATGTTACCATTTTTAAGTTTTTGATGGGGCGGTTCTTAAATAACCTACCTACGATAAGGAGCTCTATGCCATGGTGCAAGTTGTGAAGAAGTGGAAGCACTATCTGATGGGAAAGGAGATATTACAGATCACCAACTATTATAGTACTTGTAGGCCCAAAATAAGCTACAAAAAACCATGCACTACAAGTGGATGGGGTTTTTACAATAGCTTCATTTGGTGATCAAGTATAAGAAGGGAATCACAAACAAGTTGGCCGACATGTTGTCAAGGCCACCCACATCAAAGATCACGTCTTTAGGAAATATTATGCACATGGAGCCATTCACCCATGATTCATACTGATCCAGGTGGATATTGGTGTCCGCCCACCTATTCCACCTAGACCTCTAGTCGGTTTCATCATTTTCCTTGTTTATAGCATCATTTACTGCTTTTAGTAGTTTTTCGTGTCCTGAACTTCCAAAGCCGTTTTGACCCCATAAATGACATTTTTTGGAGATCTACAACAATCTCTTAGTCGTGCATATGGAAAATATTGTATTATTCAGTGAAATATTTTTAATGAGGTATTGTACGTGCAAAATGGAGATAAAATGAGCAAGTTATGACTTCGAGAAGTCGGTTGCCCAACTAACCCCAACAGGGTCCACAAAATCTTGGTGTTTCATCTCCTGGTGTTATGGTTTTGGTTTTTTAGGGTTTTATATTGTTGTTAAATAATAAAAAGGCCCTTGATCCTCATTGTAACATAGTTCATAGGCATGTAGCTGTCACATCTCTTCTCAGAGATAAGCTACCATTGCCTGAGCTAGTCTATTTCCATTCTTTTTGTAAAAAAATTTCAGCTCTTTGATATTAATGAAATGAAGTATTATTTCTATTGCATATCTATATTTATGGTTATATATTTATTCTTTTGTATTTCTTTATAAATTCATAACACATATAGAGAGTCATATTTAGAGGATGAGGACTTGAAGGAGGTGTATCAGTAGTTGCAGAGTCAGAGTCATGTGCACGATGGAGAAAGCACCATTAACTTCCATCTCCAGGATGGGTTACTCTATAGGCTGTATAAGCTATGTGTTCCTAAAGGTGAGTGATTGAAGCTGATTAGAGAGGCTCATTACCTCCAAGTTTGAAGGTCACTTTAGTGTAGGGGAGATCATTTCTAACTTGTAGAGGTATGTGTACTGGCCCAAGATGCAAGAGCAGGTAGCTAGGTTCATAAGAGGATGCATGTTTTGATATAACAACAAGCTTAGTAATAGGAAACAAGGTCTATATCATCCCTTACTTGTGCCTACTCATCCTTGGGAAAGAATTTCCATGGAATTTGTGGGACGTTTATTGACAACCAAGAAGAGACATGACCACTTGTCCATGGTAGTTGATAGGTTTAGTAAGATTTGTGTTTTGATGCCCTATAAAAATACCATCAACATTAAAGAAGCAACAAACTTGTTCTTTGGACAGGTCTGGGTACACTTTGGGATACCAAGGAGCATAATTTCAGATAGGGATACAATATTTCTTAGTGCATTCTAGACTACATTGTGGGAGAATATGGATAAAAATTTGAATATATCTACAACATTCCAATCACAAACAAATGGGAAGATAGAAGCATTCAATGAGATTTTTGTGTAGCTTCTAAGGGTATACAACTAGAAGGATCCGAAGACTTGGGGTGAAAATCTGGTATATATACAAGATTCTTATAATAGAGTAGTCCACACTTCTACAGGAAAGTCCCCATTTGAGACTTTCTTTGGCTACTTTCCACCTTCACCTTTGGATATTTCATATGGACAACAAGGAGGACTGAGGGAAGATCTTACATGAGATGCTTTGAGGGCTGAAACATTTATAAAGAATATTAGGAAGATCCATCTATAGGTATAGGAAACACTGCAGAAGTCGCAGGAGAAGTATAAGGCCAAACATGATCAACATAAAACAAAGAAGTCATTCAAAGTGAGAGACAAAGTATGGTTACAGTTGAATAAGGAGACTCTACAGGGGCCTAGTACGAAAATCAAGGCTCCAATGTATGGTCCTTTGAGATACTGGAAAACATGGGTGATAATTCCCATCAACTTAGTTTACCACCATATATGTGCATTTACTCAGTTGTGAATGTAGAGAATTTGAAACTCTATGAGCCTGCCATGCTAGATCAGGAGGATGAATAGGTCCTACATTCTATAGAGAATTTGGCACCAGAGGCTCAGGTAGAGTTGACATAAGATACGATTTTGCAGAAGAGGTCCAAAACTACAAGACAAGAGTAGCATCACCTTTGGCAGATTCGGTTGAAGGGACATCTTCCAGGAAAATCTAGGTGGTACACCAGAGAGAAGGTGGAGGAAAAATTTCCTCACCTCATTCAATAAAAGCTTCTAGGGACAAAAATCCTCCCCAAGTGGGGAAGCCTGATCTAGATTGATTCATTATATTATTTCTCATCCAATCGATTCAATTAGAATGGAAAAAGTGGAGGAATAAACTCATAGGACCGTTTTTACTCGCGCGACCCAATTTGGCAAAACAGGGCCTAAAACCTTCCAAGAGAATTTTGAGGCATCAAATGAAGTTTTTTGTGGTTAAAAATTTTCCTTTTTATACATCAAATTTTCATGTTATTATACACACAGATACCTTTCCAACGACACAAGAATCATGTCAATCGGAGTCCGTATGAAAAAAGTTATGGCACTCAGAAGTTGGCCTTCCTGTTTTCACAACTATAGTTTGGGAGGATGTCATGTCAGCCCCCATGGGCCATTATTCATGGAAAAGGTTCTAGCCACATTTTCTTGATGTAAAATACTCTAGAAGAGTCTATTTTTCATCTTTAGTTAAGAGTTGATGTGGTCAAAATTACCCACTAGTAGGTTATCGAGTTGTGTTATACCCAAGCCACTAGGAGGAAGAGGCATTCCATTCTTTCAAGAGAATTTTGTTGCATACCTCAGAAAATATAGCCAAGAGAGATATGAGGTAGATCACATTGAGATTTTTTGTGCACTATAGCAGCCCATGAGCCACAGACATTACTTCTTTGTACTTGCAACCATATTTCCAGATAGAGAAAGAGAGTGACACACCACCACCTTCCAGCTGGGTTTTCTCCAGAAAGGGTTTTTGAGAGAGCATATCCTGTGTCTTATGTGTGCCTAAGATTATTTTGTCATTCTATACTTTTCTGCATAATTTATATTCACATGCATGCACTAATTACTGTTAAATCTATAGAGCTTAAAGTTTAATAAAATTGTAATTGTGTAGAATCTTAGATTTTTAATATAATATTATCATATATGTTGTGACGAACTATCTTGTGGAATATCCACGCCTGTTTATGGATCATGATGCCATGTTGATGATTTCCTCACATATTTTATGCCATAATTTATGGATATTGTTGCAATATTCATGCATGATTTTTAGATATTTGTGTAGTAATTTTTTATTCTTAAGTTTTGTAGAAAAACCATCCAGAAATAAAATCCTTAAAAATAGCTTATAATCAAGTAAATAACATATATGGGCTTGGAGTATGCATTAAAACTAATTCTACTTGGCTAAGATTTTTCCAACCAGGACTGATATTTAAAACAACAATTCCCTCAAGAAACCAACTCCTTCCTTAAGCAATGGAATTTGTGTCCCTTTTCTATCATCCTTTTTCAATAATTAAAATTTACTTACAATGGGAGAAATTTAGCCAAGGGATGTCACAATCGCTTCCCTTGAGGAGAACACTGTCCTTAGTGTTTAATAACCATATACCACAAAACATGATTTTGATCAATAATTGTTGATTATGGAATGTTATATACACACTTTTGTATAAAAATTACAACATATTTACATTTTATTTAATCAAAAAGTAAGAATGTATATGTTTCCTACATCAGGTCAACCATTTCTCACATGGCTTCTTCAGGCCCATAGTACCACCACTACATTTTGACTTGCTCTATTACTCGATTATAAAGCGTGAGCAACCTCCAATCCATGATGCATAGAGGTTCTATTTAGAACTACCCTCTAGTTCCATTTGTAACACAGACTAATAAATTACATGATTAGAATATTGTACATATATTTTAAGAAATGAAACATGGAAAAAACGATTCAGCCTAATTTATGTAGGTAGAGCTAGCCTATATTCCACTAACCCTATCCTTTTGAGCACTTCAAAAGGCAACAAAACCGTAGTGCCAACTTGGCACATGACCCCAATTTCAAGGAGTTCTTCTCGGGTTAAAGTCAGAGGAAAAAATATTCCTCACCTTGAAACTTTGAACTCTATGTTGGCATGCATAGTTCTTCTACCTTTCTTATGCCACCTTTAAATTTCTTATGGTGTATTGAATTCTATGCTCCATGTCTTTCAACATATTAGGCCCAATGATGACCCTATTCATGAGATCACTCCAGTTAATAGGAGTGTTACAACTCCTCCCATAAAATGTGTCAAATGGGCTCACCTTCAGCGATTATTGGTACCCATTATTGCATGTGAATTCCACAAGTGAAAGTTACTCTTCCCACTTCTTAGGTTGGTGCATTACATATATTCATGTTATAACCCTATTTACCAATCCATTATAGTGAGATAAACCCAACTTCATCTTACCTTAGTTGTTGATTGAAATGCGTTCTCTTTCCACTTTTTCTTTTACTTATGTGATATTTATCCCATGCTAAAAGGGTGAAATTACATAATTGAACATTTTCTCATAATTATTTTCCAAAATATTATAATTATGACATAATTATTATTTAATGATTGAGATAATTAATAAAAAGCTCATAATTGTGAAAAAAGTTTCTAGAGTTTTTCATTCTCAAGGAGATCAACTTGACCACTTGTGTATGAGTTGGCTAGGGGTCCATTATTATAAAAGTTTCCTAAATTATCAAGCCTCTAGGTGTTTAGATACATTCTCCCAAAGGATATAATAAAACTATATAATCTTACCAAGAGGAAAGGGAGAAGAGAGAGTGGGAATTATATCGAGATGTTTCTACCTTTGATTTAGAGATTGAGAGACATACTTTTTTTTGAGGTCATATTGGTTAGATAGGGGGGATTTTTCCAAATTTTGGAGAGGAGATATTATGCTTGAAGGTATAATTGTACCATTCTATTATTGATTAATAAGAGATATATGTTCCTTTATTTTTCATATATGTACTTACATCTATTTGTTTATGTTATTGTTTATTTCTTTGAACCGATGATCTTATGCAGAAGATCACTTATTGTCCTTGTTTTTTTGTGCTTATGTGCAAGCTTAGATTGGTGGCAGAAGAGTGGGATCTTGTATTTGGAGTGAGAGGATTCTTCATCGAACTCAGGATCCTTCACCAATATGCGAGGATAAGAAAAATGTACAACAGAAATAAACTTTATACATTGGTCCTTATAAAGTTTATTTTTGTTGTACATTTTTCTTAGGAGGCCCATTTTAGACCTCAAAATTCCCCTAATGATATATTCTATGTTAACTTGCACACAAGATATTCTGCATAATTGACCTAAATATGTTTGTAAGGGTTTCTTAGTTAGGGCTTCCATGCAAAGTTCTGTTCATGGTTATTTTGGATCCTAGGGCACCCACATGATTCAAATCTCTCTTAGGGTGTGGAAACCTAGTTCTAGCATCCCCCCATACTGCTTTGGTGAGACTTTGACTTGCGAAAGCAGGTCACTGCTAAAAGGGCCAGTAGTAAGAGGGTTTTGTTGGTTAACCTTAATTCTGAACCTGGGTCAGGAACCCTTAAGCCAACAGGATCAATAAATTCTCCTTTTGAATTTATCAACCTTTTTCTTTAAGATAGTATTCCTTATCTTCATTCTCTTGAGAACCTTTTTGTAGCTTCTATTTGAATTAATGATACTTGTCATCTTGCTCGCCAACATTTTTAATATTTTATTCAAGATCGGTTTCATAGAAACTTATGGCTACTAAATGGTTTAATTATACCCTCATCTTGAGTGCACCAACTACTCTATTTTCCTACCTTTTATGTATTTTATTTCAAAATCAAACTCATTGAGCATGACCAACCATCTGGCTTTCCTTGCATTTAACTTGGGTTATTCAAACAAATACTTCATCCCTCCATGTCCAGTCACAAGAGTGATTCTTTTACCAAGAAGGCAATGTCTCCACATCTTCAGCACATGGATGATGGAAGCCAATTCGAAATCATGAGTTACATAATGTTACTCATGCTCATTTAACTTTCATGATTCATAACAAACCACTCTGACTTCCCGCATCAAGACTCAACCAAATCCCTCCTTGTAGAAATCCATGCAACAATGAAATAAATTTTATCATCTTCTATTCTTAATATTGGTGCATTGGTCAAGAATTTCTTAAGTTGATTGAAGCTTGCAGCACAATCTACTTTCCATTCAAGCCTCTTCCCTTTTTTTTGCAGAGAAGCGGTTGGAAAACAAATCATGGAGAAATTTTTAACAAACCTCCTGTAATAGCCTACCTATCCCATGAAGGATCTAAATTCATCTACATTTTTAGGTGTTGGCCATTCCATGATAGGATTAATTTCTTTTGGATCAAATGCTACTGCCTCCCTTGAGACCATATGTCCCAAGTAATGGATCTATGACTAAATGAAATTGCACTTAATAAGCTTTGCATAAAGTTTATGCTCTCTTAACGATTGTAGTATTGTGGCTAAATAATCTTCGTGCTCCTCCTTTGTCTTTGAATATACCAAAATATCATCAACAAAGATGATAAAAAAATTATCAAAATAGGGGCACGACACTCTTTTTATGAGGGACATAAAAGTTGCAGGTGCATTGGTAAGCAAAAAAGGTGCTATAATGAACTCACAATGTTCATACCTCTTTATGAAGGTTGTCTTATGGATGTTATATTTTATATGCACATGATGTTAACCGAATCTAAAAAAAAAATTAGAGAAGACTATGACCCCTCTTAACTGACCGAATAAATCATCAATCTGTGGAAAAGGTACTTTTTCTTGATGTTATAGGGATTTATTCTCACTTGGACAAACAAGAAAACCTCTTAGGTTTTCCCGAAAACCTAAGGAAGACATATCAAGAGATATACTATTCTATGTTCAAACCCATTCAAAAACATAAGAGATAGATTGGAATTGACAAAGTGAAGGTGAAGGATAACCTGACTACCCTTTCATGTAAATCAATTGGAGCAATCAGGGTGGTTGAGAAGCACTCCTAGCCAACCCCAAGGACCAATCCTACACACGAAGAGAATAAAAAAAACCTTCAGAACATATAAACCTTATCAATCCTAAAGATAAATAAATTAACAACAATATATTGTCAAATACATTAATATAATACCATAATGCATTTCATTATTAGATAAGCACAATATGCATAAGTAATGAACAATAATCTAGAAGAACAAAAAATAGATCTATATATTAAATGAATGGAAGGAAGATTACAACCATAAATAACTACAACGTGACCTCCTATATCTCTTAGCTCCAAAATCTCTCTCCCTCTCTCAAGAAATATCTCAAAAACATAACAATACATGAATTTTGATCCCTTTATCAATGGCCAAGCCTCTACTATCTAGGAAATTGGAGGCTATGAAAATTACCAAATTCTTCCTTAGTGCAATTTAGGAAAATGTTTTGGGTGGATGATGTTTCCTCATGTTTTGTTTTTTTTATCCACTTTATTGGTTTAGGAAAAATCTTCCTCATGCTTTATGGCTTTTCATTCTTTTGTATGCTTTGTTTGTTTAGGAAAAAGTTATAAATTAGGAAAAGGTGTTCACATTCCACATTTTAAGAGTTTCCTTTAGTGAAAAATAATGTCAAAGTGTGTTAACTTGGTATTTTTTTCTTTGAATGAATGCAAGTTTGGAAATGGGTGAATTCATGAAGATGGGTTACATTTTGGGCCAAATGTGGCGATGAAATTTCAAATTTTTCTCTTTTATAGAATTGAAGGCCTCAAAATTCATATAACCATTATGAATTTTGATTCGGAGTAAAAAGATAATATGTGGAGAATTATGTTTTTGTCCAAATGATATTTTTTACAAAATATTTTAGTGTCATATAATCTGTCAATTTTCCATTAAATGCAATACTCATCCTTGCAATTTTTTACACATCTTAAGAGGTATGCGCTTGTTCACGTAGCATCACTTAGTCTAAAATGTGTGTGTGTGTGTGTGTGTGTATATATATATATATATATATATATATATATAAGAGCATGATATGCACAGAAATAACTAAGTTTTTCACATTAAAAATTTTACTTTTTATGCAAAATTATATTTTTTAGTATTTTTTAAGTTGGCAAAGTAATATTTCAATTGCATTTTACAGACACGTGTTCATATAAGTGTTTTTTCAACTCTTTCAATAAATTTAAAAACCAAGAGTACCCTTTTGAAGAGGACTCGTAAATGAAGATAATGATATTTTTTGAAAATTTTCCTTGTATGTATTTGATGTTACTGATTTTTTGTTCACCCCCTTTGAAACTGTCCAAAACAATTTCAAGCATTATATTCAAAAGAAATTAGATGAAAAATATCACATGAATTTGAAAGTGTCAAAATCATATTCCATTGGATAGAGTATTATTTCAGGAATAAGACATTATCAACTCCGCCACTTAAGGGAAAATCCTGGCCTAAGTATGCTAGGGTACAAAATGGGGTTGTAGAAGGGGTGCTAAAACTGTAGTTTTTAGGACCTCAGAAGCTCGATCGAGTGCTTAAAATACTCAATTGAGTGCTTGAATTTTAAATTCAAATAACTATATTGAGGGTTTCCTAAACCCTCAATCGAGCCATTTACGTGGTTAACCAAGGTCTCGATTAAGCCATTTATGTGGTTAACCAAGGGCTCGATCGAGCCATATGGATGCACATTTCAATTGAAAATAAAGGCTCAATCAACCTCTAATTCCCGATCAATCCCTAGAGCTCAATCAAGTGTTATAGCTCAATCAAGCCTTAATAATCAATCAAGAGTTTGATTTAAACCCTCAATCGAGCTATCTTTTAGTGTTCTAGGAGCTCAATTGAGCACTTAAAAATGGTTCTATCGAGCACTTAAAATGCTAGATCGAGCCATATTTTTTTTCCCCTAAACACACCCTTCCTTGCCAAAAAGTGTAACCTAGCTCCATGATTTTACCCTAAATCAAGTTAGATGAAAAGACATATTGTTATATATTAGGATAACATTCTCCTCATGGTACATAAATTGTGTTATTGTATTAAATAGGCTAGAAAAAGGGGGTGTATTTCAACCAAAATCATAGTGATCTCCTTTGAGATTATGAGAAGGTATTTCCATGGATAACATATGCCCCTTAAAGTTTTAGGTCAGAGAAGAAGGAAATGGCCAAACTACTTTATAAAACAACCTAGGAGAGAGACTAATTAGAGCGTCAGAATGGAAGGAGTCCTGCAAATAAGATCAAACATATGTCATATATAAATCATGTTCTAGCATGATAATTCCCATGCTTAGTAGCTAGAATGACACTATGAATCCATGTAGCAAATGAGAGATCAAGTCCACCAGTAAGTAAAATGTTGAATGATGTCACAATGGATTCAGACTAAGAGAAGCTGTCTCGAGAAAAAAAATATGCATCTTTGTAGAGGAAAAAAGGCTGAGTGATGTAAGCCTATTCCCAAGGTCTTTGTCACGTTCATAAAATAACATAGTTCTGCACATGTGAATAACTGAGTTGAATTCAAATATGTGAGAAATTTTATGATTACTAGTCAATGATGAAAATAATCAATAGACATAAGGATGTCGACTGATAAGGATGATGGTCTCCAAGATGCGCAATACAATCTAGCGAGTGTAATTAAAGGAGTTGATGTCGAACACTCGTAGAATCATTCAATTGGGAGTAAATAATTAAAAACCCCTATAAAATGCATGGAAACCTATCACTAAGGAGGACAAGTTCCAGGGTATTGTGATGTTTCTCAATCTACTTACCAGATGATGTGTTGAAGCCGAAAGGAAGGGATTTGTCAAAGGTAGTAAATAAGGAGTGCTACTTCAATTGATGTGAAATGAGAAAAAAAATATTTTTTTTGGAGATAATGTATAAAAATAGGATGAAATAAATCAAGGCAGTAGGGAATATGAGAAAATGGTTGATAAGTTCAACAAATAGTAGACTATCCCTTGAACAAAATAAGGAACGACACCAAGGAGACTAGGAATCTTAAACTTGAGAAAACAAGGAGGAGTGGGACACGAAGATGCAAGGACATCAGGGTATCAGGGAAAGGCTCATGACATAGTAGGGTTATTAGAGAAGCTAATAAAATGGGAATATGTTGGGAAAGTGCTATATTCAAAGGATGGACATTAGTCTCCTTCCAACAATTTTAACTAATATAGATAGCAATAACCATTGTTCCTTCCAATTTTTTCCTAATGTACTTAGGTTTAAAGAGTCCATAAAGGGTAAAAACAGTAGTCATTTCAAATTTGAGAGTCTAAAAAGAGCTTAAAGAAGACTCTGAAAGGTGTCTTTGTTAAGGTTGGTGACCAGGTGTGACAAAGATTTAATAGTATACCCGACATAGCTCCTTTTGCATATTTAGTCCATTGAGTCCAGATAAAGTAATAAACCTATGATCAATAGACGTTCCCCTAATTGTTTTACAAGTACGAGGGGAAAATAGTGAACTTGATAGTCTTAATAAAATTTGAAACAAGTCAAACGAAGAAAATTCATGGTATATTTTCCAATTTAGGGAATGAGAAAAAGATAGAAAAAGAATGGCTCAAATATTATTCGTAGGAGTTTTAATAGTCCAGAGAACTTAACTTGAGGGTTTTTTAGTCTAACAAGTGAGAAAATACCATAAAAATAATTCTCATTCTTCTTCGTGGGAGTTTAACTAGCCCATAGAAGTAAACTCGAGGTTTTTTTGGTTCTACGAGAAAGAAAACTACCATAAAAAGAATGTGTGTTCTTCTTCGTGGAAGTTTAATGAGCCCAAAGAATTAAAATTGAGTTTTTTTTGGGGAGGAAAAATACCATAAAAGAATTCTCCTTTAAATTTTTTGGCTTTTGAAACTTATGCAATTTTTTTGGCCGGATGCAACAAACCAAATATCCAATTTTTAGGAATTTTTGATGTACTAAAACTTGACACACTATATAAATATATATATATATATATATATATATATATATATATATATATATATATATATATATATATATATATATATATTTATATATACATATTTGTGTTTTGGTATATTTTATGTACTAATAAATTGAGTAAAACTAGAAAAACAAAAAGCAGCACACCAAAAGAAACAAAATTTTGTACATTAAGTTCTAAAGCACACACTAGCGGGGTGCTAGGCACAGTAATTTTTGATTGGGTTGCCATCATGCTCTATGAGTTCATAGGCCCCTTTATAAAGTTCTCGAGTAATAGTTTAAGGACTAAGGCAGATGGGTGGAAATATTCTTGCCCCCAAAGAGATTGGCTAAATTTTGTTCTGAGTATAACTCTTGGACAAGTGTCAAAGAGCAAGGAACAAGATCACATTGATTAAATTACACTATTTTTAGAGGATTTATATTCAATGTAGATGGAAAATAAACTTAGACATGAGGGTGGAACTCATCCCATGGTTGCTCAGCTAGAGAGGTGATCTCCTTAATAGCCTCATCAGAGGGGTGCACAATGTGGAGAATATTAGTAAAGGAAGATTCAATGGAAGATTTCATAGGATCATGGGCCCCAACTGAATAAGAAGGATAATTAGATGTATACAAAATAACTTAATAAGCCAGTTTCACCTGTGATAGTGATAGGTCTTCTCCAACATATCCAATAGCGGAAGGAGTTGGGATGATCCATGGATCCATAAATCTAGCAGGTACAACAGAGACCATGGGCCTTAGCTAGAGAAAGAAGGAAGCACCCTAGTGAGGAATATTTCAAAAGGCTAGTCATAATACTAATGAAAGATTCAGGCATACCATCCACTAAAGGAAAATTTCTAGTGGTCGGCATTAGAAAATTTGAGGTGCAGAAAAACAACTGATTCATAGAAAATTTTTCCTTGGCAAGGAAAATAGATGGGTTAGAAAACTGACGAGATAATGGATTTCATAGTGTGAGTCGAACTATAACCCAAAAAAATTTTAATCGAGTGAGCAATCAACAATTTTAAAATCAACCAAAATCGTCTTCCCACCAAGAGTGATGGGAAAAGTAATGAGACATACCTTAGGGGTGAAGGTATGTCCATAAAAATATTTGATTGAATTGGATAGAGGAGTAAGAGTGGGAAAATCCAAGGAAAACCAATAAGAAGTAGCCATTACATATGTATATTCACTTTTATCAATGATGTTGTGGCGAATGACTTTACCTTTTTCATGAACCTGCACTTGAAATGCAAGTTGGTCAGAAAGGAAATTTGCAATGTTGAAAACAACTATGTTGGAAACGTGAGGGTCAACTCCACCTACAGCCGAAATAAAATATTGCCATTGTGCTGGACAAATCTACAATATTTTTAGGGAAGAGATAGCACAAGGAACCTGTGCGAGATATTCTACAATATTGTAGATTTTGGCAACACGGGAAGTGGGGTTTTGTGTAGTTTGGTGAAGCGTCCATTTGTGGGTATGAATAATAGGGTTAGAAACAAGCTTCTCGATGTGAATATTATTAGGTGGATGTAGAGTGGAAGATGAAAGGGTATCCAAAGTGTTTTGGATAGGGCTTTTGCAGTTCTTGGGTCAAGTTTGTAAATCAAGTACCTTAAAATAATAGACATTTGAGGATCATTTTCCAGAAGGAGTGAGATGAGAACCACTGTTTCCCCCTTGTGGGGGTGGGGGTGGGTGTACAACAAGATGTTGTTGTTTCCGCTAGGCAAGGAAAGGGTTTGATTTAGACTTATACAGGAACACAATAAAATACAGAAATAAACATAAACACAGAGATGCAGCAGGAATAACACTTCATTTAATTAATATAAAATAATAAAAAATGCTTACAGATAGAATAGAAAATAAACTAGATCGAACGATGGTAGCTTATATTTGAGAAGTGATGTGGTGGCTACATGCCTCTGAACTCTATTACAATGAGTCTCAAGGGCATTTTTATTATTGAACAATAAGAGAAAACCATAAAAAACCAAAACTATAACCCGACTCAGATGTAACACCAAGAGTTTATGGGCCTCGTTGGGGTTAGTTGGGAAACTAACTTTCCGGGGTTGTAACTTGGTCATATTATCTCTATTTGGCATGTATTATATCTCATTGGAAATATCTCTCCAAGGAATACAATTGATAACATGATTTTATTGAAACCATCATAGCAATCATGTCCAAAAAATGTCATTTGGGGCCTCAAAACGGCTTTGGAAGTTCAAGACCCCAAAAAATGCTAGAAATAGTGAATAGGAAAGCTGATGAAACTAACTAGGTGGAATAGGTAGGTGACCACCAATATCCACCTGAACCATTCCTCCCCTGTTAGGAAATAATAGTCTCCATTACGTTGAGTGCCTCCATGAGATGGGGGAACTTCTGCTGAGCCACTTGCCTTGGTGTAGGAGTTGGCCAGCTTTGAAAACCCGATACAATTGGATTTTCTACTGGCAAGTTCTTTTAAGTTGGGTTTCCATGATCCGACCAGTTACAACCTATTCCATGCATTGTGGATTTAACTCTATCGAGATGAGTTGTTATGCAATGTTGGATGTGTCCAGTAATGGCAGAAAGTATGGTCGAAGGCGATCCACATTGAACATTGGATGGAGGCCAAGGAATGGGGCAATGCTAAGCTCAAAAGCATTGTCTCCCACAACCTTATTGATGGTGTATAAACCATATTGGAGTGGACTTAGCTTGCGGTGGGGTCCAGATAGCCGTTCCTTATACAAATGTAGCCAAACTTTTTCACTCACCTGGAACTTGTGTGGCACTCGATGTTTATCATGTCGCTGCTTGTGCTTGGAATTAGATTCTCCAATATGTCATGGACCTACTAGCAGGCGTGCTGGATGCATTCAATAAATTTGTTTACTTTATTAGCCTCATATAGTACATGTGTGGATATGTTTGTGTAGCCGCATGATGTATGGAAACATCAGGCAGTGATGCACCTGGGTTCATATCAATGGAGTGCTTGAACTAATAGTGTAGAGGAACCTCTTTGGGTGAGGATAAAATTTCCTTATATTACTCCACGTCTTTGTCCATCTGTTGCTTCTACGTAGGGGAGCCCTGTTTGGAGGCTGTGACCACAATCTTCTTCTGTCATTGTGGGTGAATTGTAATGAAAACAAATTTCTTGGTTTGGGAAATAATCTTACTGCGTTGCTTTGCAGTACTGAAAGAGATGGGAAAAGGGGGTACTGCCTCCGGTATCCTGTACAACTTAATTCCAAAATAATAATAAAAAAATGAGGCATAGACTCATACACAACATGTCACTTCCACAAGTGTGGTTGGCCTAATAATACATCGGACACGTTAAGACGAGCAACATCACACAATACCTCATCCGTGAAGGGCTTGATGTTGTATGAAAGGTGGCACTACTGGGAGACGTGGAGATCTCTTCCTTGGTGAAGCCACCCGATGGTATACATTTGTGGGTGTGTTGTGTTCGCTAGGGTAAGCCACTTCACAAACTCTGCTGAATGAGGTTCTTTTGGCTTTCGTTATCAACAAGGAATTGTAGTGGAGAACCCTTCGCCCACATTTGGGAATTGAAGAGGTGCTCCCCCTCATATGGATATTGGGGTTCCTACTTCTAGATATTGGTGGTGGAAAAAGTGGCACTGGGTTCCACATCAATGATTTTCTTCCCTTTTCATTCCCCTTGTCCGATTCTGACTTAGAATAAAAACATGCATCTAATTCAGATGCCTTTAGTTCGACCACCAACGACTATTTGGTTAGACACTCACTTGTGTTGGCTTTGTCGTATTTTTTTGAGTCGCCTGTTTTGGATTTTCCCCTTGTTTTGTGCTTCGAGAGAACCTTTACTTGGCTTTAGATATGTAAATCCAAAGTATCGCTTCTTCTGCTTAAATTTATTCTCATTCTTGGTGGCATATAGATATGTCATGCCAAGCGAGGTAATGTCGAGGAACTCCATTTCCTCCTGAATGTATATGTGCAAAGAGATGTGGTACTTGAACACCAAATTTTTCTTCGAATATTTAATACCCAAATTTGTGTGCAGGCTATGGAACAAATTCATGAACTCGTGCACATCTTGATCCGTTTGCTGCCACAACATGGTGCATTGGATGTACTTGTCCACAGAGCTCCCCACTGGGTAATATTTTTCCTTGATGTTGTCTCCAAATGAATTCCAAGTGGGTGTGGTTAAGAAAAGAGAGGGTTCCCTCTCGTCATTTTTCTCACAGTAGGTTTCCCACCAATATTTGACATGGGGGGTGGCTTTGAGGAGTGCAAAAGTAATCTTTTCTCAGACAAAGAAATCATGGACCGAGAAATACCCTTCCAACAAATTCAACCATCTATCTAGGACTTCTAAATCTATCTAGCCTTCAAATACATAAATGTTGAAGTTGAATTGTACCTTGAAAGGAGTGGTGCCTCCAGAGTGACTGCTAGATACAGAAGCGCCACTGGTGGGAATCCATTAAAGGATCTAGGAAAAGTTATCCATCATCGTGTTCCTTTATTTCTTGAGGGCCTCCTCGAGAAATATTTTGATATGATATTCTGATCCCTCTTATTTCTTTTCATTCACCATGGGAGGCCGTCAGGGTTTGTGAGGCTGATATTACAAGGGTTCAACCAGATCAAGACCTAACTCCTTGTACCCTGACCTCGTTGGGGACATGGAAAGAAAAACATAGAAGTTGTCTACCACTCTGATACCACTGATCCAAAATTATACATGAACATGTTGGCAATATGACGCAGAGTGTTGTCCTTAATGGCAACCCACTTGATGAAGATGATGGAAACCTACTTAATGAAGTTGTTCTTGATTCTTTATGAGTTTATTAATGATGTAAATCTGATGTTCTACAAGTAGCTCAGACGTACCAGAGAAAGAAATATCAGTAAGGGCCAGAACAATGATGAAAAGTGTATGTTACAAGGCATACGCGGGTTTGTCAAGGAGAAGGCGCGTATGCACGTGGAAAAGTACGTGCCAAGTCGTGTATGATCAATTGCGCTCTAAATATGAAAAACCAGGGGTTACTACCATGGCATTGACCCATTGTATTGAGTGCTGGATTGTCTAATTGATCCCATCTAGGAATACCATTGGAAATGATGTGGTTTTGGCTCATGGTATTTACAAAGGCTAGATCTATTTAAGGAGAAGAAATTCATTGTGCAAAGGGTGTGCATGTGTCTGGGTTTGAATGAATACTTCACTCTGAAGTATGTCCGAATGGAAAGGGTAACAGTTTGATGATAGATCTGAATCTGTGATTCACCTATGAAGAAAATGATGAAGAAGGGAATCTAGATCTGAAATGTATTTGTATCTTCTATATCTGTTTATGGAATGTTTAGATCTGAGATGAGGCGAACATCTGTCTGAAGTGAAGGGTAAAATCTGAATTGAATATCTAATCTGAAGAAGTATGCTGCCCTATAATGTCTGAAGATCTATATGCAAGTATGTAACAGAGGAAGCGCGTATATACGCGGGTTTGATAAAGAGAAAGCGCGTATGGGTTGTGAAATTAGTTCTGTAATGTGTAGATGTATACGCGGGTTGATATGAATGGAAGCGCGTATATACGCGGGATCGGTGAAAGGAAAGCGCGTATGAAAACTAGGGTTTGCTGAAGTTTGTGGAATGAAATGTCTGATTTGTTTTGCTGGTCTACTGCTATCTGTCAATGAGTTTCAATTTGATGTATGATTGAGCTTAAATGTGTGGAGTGGGTCCAGTCTGAAAATATGATGAAAAGTGGCCTGCAAGTTATGTTCTAAAGGAAGCTATTGGATCCAATGTGAAAATTGATGAAACGTGGTCCATAGAGGTGCTGAGGGTCATAGCCTTCAGTCAGGGGGTTGTAGCTCCCTTCCGGAGGTAGCTGGTAAATGATAAACGAGAGTAGGGGTCGTAGCTCCCTTCCCGGAGAGGCCGGTAACGGGCGGGGGTTGTAGCTCCCTTCCAGGAGAGGCTGGTAAATGAGCGCAGGTGGGTGCCTGTGTACTGGTATGAGTCTGCGCCAGTACATAGTTGTAATATTTTTTCTTTATAATAAAATATTGAAGGCTGAGACAACAGCAGTGGTGGTTTTCTCCTGACTTGGGTTTCCACCTAAAATCCTAGTGTTCATGTGTGTTGCTTATGTGTGATGATTTATTCTGTTCTTACTGCACATGTTTACTATTTATTGAACATCTAATGAATGAATTATGGAATGATATAAGTGAAGAATTATCTGCATAATAAGGTCTCTGGACATACGCATGTTTTATTAAGGAGATCCGCGTGTATACGCGAGTTGGCTTCAGGAAAGTAGCGTATGGGTTTTGAAGTAAGAAAAAGTAAAATTTTTTGAGTAAGTCCTAAATACTGATTCACCCCCCCCTTTCAGTATTTTTCCCAACAATTGGTTTCAGAGCTAGGTCCTTCTATAGAAGCTTGATCGCTTGAAGGAGATCCATTGTAATGGGAAGTCGTGAAGGAGTATTTTATATAAGGCCACCTCTTTTCAATGGAAGTAATTTGCTATTTTGGAAAATGAGGATGAGATCCTATCTTCAGTCTATGGGAGTAGATGTATGGGCCATTTTTGAACAAGGATATCAATATCCAGCTGCTACACCAACAGATCCAACTGAAAGGAAGAATTATGAATCAAATGCAAAAGCCGTAAATGCTATAACAAGTAGCTTAACTGAATCGGAATTTGTCAAAGTCATGCAGCTGAATATAGCAAAGGAAATATGGGAAAAAATCATTCTAAGTTATGAAGGTGATGCAAAGGTAAAAAGTGCAAAACTCCAAACCCTCAGAATTGAATATGAAAATTTGAAGATGCATAGTGATGAGAGTATTGCCAATTTCTTCTTACGTCTAGATGATATTGTAAATCGAATGAGAAATTTGGGTGAAACCATAACCGATACTACTCTGGTAGAAAAAGTCTTAAGATCTTTGACGTCAAAATTTGAATCTAAAGTATCTGCTATTGAAGAAAAACAAGATCTGCAAACTCTGACTATTGTTCAACTACATGGTATCCTGACTGATTTTGAAATGAGAAAAGGAGGTCCCTCTCAAATCAGAGAAGCTGCTTTTAAGGCATGTGCAAAAGGAAAAGAAAAGGAAGTTGTCAAAGAATCAAATTATATATCAGAAGGAGAAGAAGCAAATTTTGTGAGAAAACTCCAACTAGGATCTGGAAGATTCAAAGGTAAGCTTCCCTTCAAGTGTTTTACTTGTGGAAGAGTTGATCATTATGCTGCTAAATGTCCTTATGAAGAAAATCATGGTAAAGGGAAACAATTTGAAAAGGGAAAGAGTTACTATACAAATGAAGATAATGATGAAGTGTCAAATGAGGATGAAGAAGGTTCTGACCATGATCTGCAAATACTCATGGCATCCACTATGGAAGATGATAATTTCACAAAAGAAAGGGATCTGATTGGTAAAGAATTGAATAGAAATAAATGTTTCTTTCATGGATGTTGTTTCTATTGCAACTCATTTGGTCATAAGGCCACAGATTGTAGGATAAGTATGATGAATAGATCTAATAAATTGGAGAATTTCCAGCACACTATAAGAAATCACAAGTAAAGCTGGAAAAAGAAGAGACACCGGTCAAAAACGTAGGGAATATTGACCCTATTGCAGTCATACGCTTCTAAAGCTTACTTCTCTTAATGACTGCAGAAGTGATGTGAGATAAATTATAGGGATTAGTAATGTATCATCACAGGGGGAGCAATGTATGATGATTCTCATGATTGGTTTGGTTATTCTGGTTATGTGTATTTCTGACAGAGCATCTGATGTGAAGAAGACAGGTACAAGTGGTACAAATTCAGGGGGAAATGAAGGAGTGTGAAGTTTTCAATGTTTCACTTTCCATACGCGGGGTCTGTGAACTAAAGCCGCGTATACACGCGAGTTCTAGTGGAGACAGTAGCGTATGTATTTATGATAAGAGAATTAGTATGACAGCTGAAGATCAGGAGCACAGGTTCAAGGGGAGCATCAGTATGACTATTAATGACTGTATTATTGGCACTGTATCTGCTTATTTCTCAGTTATAAATGATGATGACATGATACATGGTTTCTTATGATGAGATTGTGGATGAGCCCTGTTTGCTTTTTGCTGAAGAGTATTCTTTTCTTTCACACATGTATGAGATGGAAGTCTTATGATTCAAAGATAAGGACAGATCATGCAGAAATTGTTGCTGATGACTTGCTGTTAAAGGTAGTTAGGTTGCACAAGCTAAGGAGGAGCCTTGGTAATATGGAAAGGAGGCTTGGATGCACATTTTCAGGGGGAGCATTAGTCTTTCTAATTATAATGCATTGTTGGCATTATGATGGTTCTGAATCATGATCTCTCTCTTGAGGTCTTCTTGGTATTGGTCATGAAGATTCATATTTGTAATTTGATGTAAAGGTCATATTGAGACCTATGATGTAATTTATTCAGTCATGTAAGGACTTGTTCAAATGTGTAAACCCACTTGGTTGGGTATTTGAGTCAAAATGTGTAAACCCTCTTGGTTGGGTATTTGAGTCTCATATGTAAATCCACTTGGTTGGATCTTTGATGTAAGTATGATTCCTTGGTGATAGGAAGGTCATAGAGTCATGTACTTCATTGAAAAATATGTTTGAACATTCAGCTTGAACTCAGGGGGAGCATGGTAACTTCAGTGCACATCAGATCTACAACGCTCTTGTTTCTACATGGGGAGAAAAACCTTGTTTTGGTTTTGATCTGCCCTTTGCCCTTGATGTCAAAGGGGGAGAGTGACATGGTGTTTGAATAATGGAATAATATCATTATGCTTAATGTATTTATCTATTGTGGTGATCAAACACCATCGTGGTTGCCATCAAGTCCAAAGGGGGAGATTGTTGGCAATATGATGTAGAGTGTTGTCCTTGATGGCAACCCACTTGATGAAGATGATGGCAACCTACTTAATGAAGTTGTTCTTGATGCTTGATGAGTTTATTAATGATGTAAACCTGATGTTCTACAAGTAGCTCAGAAGTACCAGAGAAAGAAATATTAGTAAGGCCCAGAACAATGATGAAAAGTGTATGTTAAAAGGCATACGTGGGTTTTTCAAGGAGAAGGTGCGTATGCACGTGGAAAAGTACGTGCCAAGTCGTGTATGATCAATTGTGCTCTAAATATGAAAAACCAGGGGTTACTACCATGGTATTGACCCATTGTATTGAGCGCTGGATTGTATAATTGATCCCATCTAGGAATACCATTGGAAATGATGTGGTTTTGGCTCATGGTATTGACAAAGGCTAGATCTATTTAAGGAGAAGAAATTCATTGTGCAAAGGGTGTGCATGTGTCTGGGTTTGAATGAATAATTCACTCTGAAGTATGTCCGAATGGAAAGGGTAACAGTTTGATGATAGATTTGAATCTGTGATGCACCTATGAAGAAAATGATGAAGAAGGGAATCTAGATCTGAAATGTTTTTCTATCTTCTAGATCTGTTTATGGAATGTTTAGATATGAGATGAGGCAAACATCTGTCTGAAGTGAAGGGTAAAATCTGAATTGAATATCTAATCTGAAGAAGTATGCTGCCCTATAATGTCTGAATATCTATACGCAAGTATGTAACAGAGGAAGCGCGTATATACGCGGGTTTGATAAAGAGAAAGCGCGTATGGGTTGTGAAATTAGTTCTGTAATGTGTAGATGTATACGCGGGTTGATATGAATGGAAGCGCGTATATACGTGGGATCGGTGAAAGGAAATAATATTACGGGTTTCTTTGAAATGTGGAATGCCCAGTACGTACGTTACCAATGGGTCTTTGGGTCATGAGTAGGTTTTGGTTAATTGTATGATTGAGCTTAAATGTGTGGAGTGGGTCCAGTCTGAAAATATGATGAAAAGTGGCCTGCAAGTTGTGTTCTAAAGGAAGCTATTGGATCCAGTATGAAAATTGATGAAACGTGGTCCATGGTGGTGCTGAGGGTTGTAGCCTTCAGTCAGGGGGTTGTAGCTCCCTTCCAGGTGAGGCTGGTAAACGAGAGCAGGGGGTCGTAGCTCCCTTCCAGGAGAGGCTGGTAAATGAGAGCAGGGGGTTGTAGCTCCCTTCCAGGAGAGGCTGGTAAATGAGCGCAGGTGGGTGCCTGCGTACTGGTATGAGTTTGCGCCAGTACATAGTTGTAAGATGTTTTCTTTATAATAAAATATTGAAGGCTGAGACAACAGTAGCGGTGGTTTTCTCCTGACTTGGGTTTCCACCTAAAATCCTGGTGTTCATGTGTGTTGCTTATGTGTGATGATTTATTCTGTTCTTACTGCACATGTTTACTATTTATAGAACATCTAATGAATGAATGATGGAATGATATAAGTGAATAATTATCTGCATAATAAGGTCTCTGGACATATGCATGTTTTATTAAGGAGATCCACGTGTATACGCGAGTTGGCTTCAGGAAAGTAGCGTATGGGTTTTGAAGTAAGAAAAAGTAAAAAGTTTTGAGTAAGTCCTAAACACTGATTCACCCCCCCCCCCCCTCTCAGTATTTTTCCCAACATAACACAATAAAATACATAAATAAACATAAATGTAGAGATTCGGTAGGAATAATACTTCATTTCATTAATATAAAATACTGAAAAATGCGTACATACAAAATAGAAAATAAACTAGCTCGGGTGATGGTAGCTTATCTCTGATAAGATATGTGGTGGCTACATGCCTCTGAACTTTGTCACAATGAGTCTTAAGGGCCTTTTGATTATTGAACAATAATAGAAAGCCCTAAACAACCAAAACCCTAACTCGAGGAGATGTAACACCAAGATTTTATGGGCCCCAATGGGGTTAGTTGGGCAGCCAACTTCCCGGGATCATAACTTGGTCATATTATCTTCGTTTGCTGCGTATGATATCTTGTTGGAAATATATCTCTAAGGAATACAGTTGTCGATGCAATTTCAATGAAATTAATAGAGGAATAATGCCCAAAAAACATCGTTTGGGGCCTCAAAACGGCTTTGGAAGTTCAGGACCCAAAAAACTGCTAAAAATAGTAAATAAGAAAGTTGATGAAACTAACTAGGTCTAATAGGTGGGTGGCCACCAATATCAACCTTGATCAGGGTTTTTAAGGACAACAAGGGTCCTATAATCCTTTTTTGCAAGGAGATCAACACACTTTTATAGATGATGACATTTGTAGATTAAATGATCCTCATAGAAAATATTGAAAGGAAACTTCACCACTTTCTCTTTTACTTTGTTAGATTTAGCAGTAAGAGGTGCTTGAGCTTTAGTGTTATGAATAGATTGCTACTCCTCAAAAGGAGAGGTATTTTTCTTGTCATTCCTTTTATTTCTACTGGATTACTATTTATTCTGCACAACATTGATTGCAGTGGACAGAGGAGAAGTAATATGACGAGGTGTAGTTGAGATGGGGGTAGAAGTAGTGAATAACTGGGAATTTTTATTTCTTGACTGGTTGAAACCAGTCCTAGTGGTGGCACTGAGAATACCATTGGTGTGCAAACCAAGTTGTTTAGTAACACGATTATTTGAAGTCTGAGGACCATTAGGGATCAGGTCATAAATTGTTCTAGATTGAGAATAAATGAGATCTAGGTATTGGGCACGCTGAATGGACTGGTCTTGAATAACAGATCTAGAAATAGAAACATCCTTCGTGATGGGAGGTAGAACAGATTTCCAGAACCAATCAGTTAATAGGTAGTCTGGATTGGGGGACTTTACTAACATCCTTTTTCATCTCCATTCATGAATATGATCAGACATGTGGGTGGAAGTGTTTTGGTGCAAAGTTTTCAAAAGTTCCATTCCAGTTTTGTACTGGATTGGTAGCTGGAAATGCTTTATGATTTCCATGGTAGGGGTATTGAAATTATTAACATAGGCTTATGGTAATTCAATATACCACTTGGCTGCGTTGTTATTCACGGTGCATGGGAAGAGTCCGAACCAGATAATATCATAAATCATGGAATTGGAAACACACTAAAGATGGTACATAGTGACATGTGTCACTGCGTCATCTCCCTATTTTCCATCAAAATTTGGAATGTTGGCAGGAATTTTGTGTGGGGTTAGAGGAAAGAGTAAATTATGGTTGAGGGGGTCATTAGTAAACTTGTATAGATCTAGGTTTTTTAACTTGTATAGACCTAGGAGTAAACTTGTATAGAAGTTTACTAATGACAAAATGAGGTGTGATGGTGGGGGAAAGAATTTGTGGCACACCATCCAAAGTTGGTGTAGATGGGGATACTATATTAAGCATAGGTCAAAAAGTAGGATAACCAACAAATGATGTAGATTTTGTGATAGGTGGGTTGAATGGCGGTGGAGAAAAATTGTCCAAAAAATTCCATGAATCACTAGTAGTCATTGGGATGTTCAAAGGGGAAATTGATGAAGACATTATAGGAAAGAGTGCTACCTAAAGCATAACATGCCTAAGAGGATTAGTGAGTGGAGGATTATAAAGAGGTACTAAGGAGGTAATATGCATTCAATAAAAGATTCATCATGTAGAATAGGCTATGGGTAAGTACGTTGTGATTCAGGGTTCCAAACTAGAGACTAACTCCCATAAGTAGAGGAGGAATTCGACCACTCGTAAATTCATCCATAGGAAGTGGAGGAAGGCATCACAGTCGTTGAGACTGACGATGAGGTCCTGTAGTAGCCATGATGAATATATATTTTTTACAAAATTTTAGTAAGTGATGTATACATATGTCTCAGTAACACAACGTAACACACATCTAAAAAAGAAAAAAATCTACAAGATCAACAAGTAGTCAAATTTTTTCTAATAGTCACAACTAGTTGGTGATGGAATCCAAAATTGAAGGACTATAAGAGAAATACAATTTGCAAAGAGTCAGTTATGATTACTCCTGAGCTTTAACTTTACTGTGGTAATAAGGGGCCAATCACTCTCATGAAGGTGAAATTTTAAAAAACAAAAGATGAATAAGTTGTTGTCTCGAGTCTGATTATAGCTTGCCCCGGTCACCTTGTGTATGTTTCCCTAAGTTATCGTCGATACTCTTTACCTCCAAATCATGAACCTTTGACGGGGGGGGTCATGGTCATAGACAACATGCTATGTGGGCAAGATACCTGAGTCCCTAACTCAAATCCAAAACTCTTGAAGGAATCCCCAATACAAAAAATGTCCACCAAAATTCACTTGAAGGAAAGCTACCTTCTCATAGACTTCAATTTTTCATCATGCTTAGCTCCCTTTTTAGAGAATTGGTCCCAACCAATGAGAGTGTTATGGGATTTTCACTCGTTAATGACACTAGTTTAGTTTTGCAGACTTGGGGAGTTGACTTGAAAATCATAACCCAAGACCCTAGCCTGAATTAATATGTGTTTTGTAGAAATTTATTAATACTGATGTATTAGCGGATTCTCCTGATCTAACAATATTTATTTTCTTGCTAAATATAGAATCCTTCCACTGTTAAACTTGCGGAAATTTAAAACTCAATTGCAAACACATGTGAATAAATTCAATCGCACATAACACAGTTGTTTAACGGGAAAGCTTAAAGCTAAAAACCCCAACTATCATATATTATTTATATCAATGGAATCATGTAATAATCTCATACAAATCTTAGTACATCAAGCTCTCAGTACAATCAACAATCATTACACACTGTCATGCAGAAATTTGCATCTCCATGCACCAATTTCTTGCCTCCTGACAACCTGCCTCCACTGTGCAATCCCTACTGAAGAAGACCCCTGAATGAATTCGAATTGGTCTTGCCTTGACTGCACAACCCTCATTGAAACTCCAATGTGTGTCAGATGCATTGAATGCATCACTATAGTCACAACGGATAGTCCATCTCACCCTTTCACCTATCTCTCCACTAGGTCTCCACTGGAATTGACATGCACTGTAGTTAACTGTTGTATCTATTCAGTTGTTAGTGAGTTATTAGTTCTGAATTAATTAAATAACTAATTCACTTAACTCTCACTAGTGTATCTTTCAGTTAGACTAGATACAACTAGCTCAACTGAGTTTAACTCACTTAACTGAGTTAAACTAAATAACAACTCCATAAAATACTCTTCCAACTTTGTCATAACTTTTCCACTTCAGTTCTAAGTAAGTCCTTCATACATGATCCACCAATAAACCCTAGGAATTGCATAATTCCTTTAGCCCACTGATTTTCCAAATCTGTTCACTAAAATAAAGTGCTCCAAGAGAATAAGTTGATGTTTATTGTTGGATTATTATTAAGGGTTAATAATAGTCAACATGCACCTATTTTTAAATCGAAAATCTATAAATAGACTTCGCCCAATATTCTAAAAATAAAATTTCATCTATTTTCCACATTTGACCAAGCATCTACAAATAGCATCCTACAACTTATATAATATGCTCTCCATGTCTAAAAATAGACACACACCTAAAAATAGTTTGCGGGCCCCACTTAGCGAAGGTGCTTACTTTTCACTAAGCTCATATCTTGTTGAATCCCAACACTCCCTCTCAACAAGATAGGGATTATCCTTGACCCCGATCCTGCCTCTATGGTATTCGAATTTGCTCTTGCCGAGTGCCTTCATCAAAATGTCTACATCCTGATCTTCCGTAGGAATGTACTGAAGCAACATGATCTTCTGTTGCACATAGTCTCTAATATGATGATACCAGATATCAATATGTTTAGATCTATCATGAAACACAAGCTTAATCGAGAGTTTAATGCAACTCTGATTATCACAATGATCAGGATCTAAACAAACTGACCAGGATCTTCCTCATCTAGATAGCCTCACATGTAGCTTGACTTGCTGCCATGTATTTTGCTTCCGCTAAACTGAGTGCCATGGATCTTTGTTTCCTGCTATACTAAGAAACTTCTGTAGATCGGATACTGAAAACCCCTCCTGATGTGCTCTTTCTATCCATTGGGTTGCCTGCCCAATCTGCATCTGTGAAGCCATGCAACTTCACTTCATCTATATGTCTATACCATAAGCCATACTCAGATGTGCCCTTGAGATATCTCAGGACATGCTTGTCTGCCTTGCAAAAGAGCTTGGTAGGCATAACCATCACTTGTGAAAGTTGGTTCACCACATAGCATATGTCCAGTCTTGTATTAACTAAATACATGAGCGAACCCACCAACTATCGATAAACAGTGGCATCCACTACCTCTACTGATGTAGCATCATCTTTCCTCCAATTTACTGGAAGAGGAGTATCCATGGGCTTGCAATCCTCCATATGAAACTTACCAAGTATCTCCCGAGCATACTTGCCTTGAGACACAAACAGTTCACCTTCTCGCTGCCATATTTCCAATCAAAGGAAGTAATGAAGGAGGCCCAAATCCTTCATCTTGAACTCCTTTGCAAGATCTGCCTTGCATGAGTGTATCAACTTCTCATCACTCGTTAGTATTAAATCATCAACATAAAGAACAATGATTAAAAGCTTACTCTCCACCACAATTTGGTACAGGTTTGCATCCGCCTCACTCTTGGTGAAGCCAAATCGAGTGAAATAGTTGTCGATCCATGTGTACCAAGCACGTGGTGCTTGCATCAGCCCATACAACACTCTTTTGAGTATGCACACATGCGACTTGCTATTGAAGATATCAAATCCTTCAGGCTGCTCAATGTACACCTCTTCCTCAATGATCCCATTAAGGAATGAAGTCTTCACATCCATTTGATGAATGTGCCAACCCATCTGCGCTGAGACAGCAAGAATGGTCCTTATGGAAGAATACTGTACGACAGGTGCAAAGGTTTCTTCATAAGAAATCCCCTCGATCTGTGAGAAGCCTCGAGCAAAAAATCTTGCCTTATACTTCTCGACGCTCCCATCATCATCTTGCTTTAACTTGTAGATCCATTTCAAATTTACCATTGATTTACCCACCAGCCTTGGAACAATCTCCCAAGCACTGTTTCTGACAATGGAGTCATCCTCCACCATGGCATCTGCCCATGTGGGCTCCTGCACTGCTTCTTCAAAAGAAGATGGCTCTGTCACAATACACTTTCTCATAGGATCCATGTATCCAGTAAATCGGTCAGGTGACTGTCTCTGTCTGCACTGTGATGTAGGGACTCCTACATTCTGTGCTACATCAAACTTCAGTCTCTCAACTTTTGTGGTATGCTTTCTACTAGTTATGATGTTTGGCTCTGCGTGAGTGGAATCCTCCACTCCATGTATCTCCTCTTGTGGTTGATCCACATCTAGAGGCTCATCTTTGGGAACAAGAAGTTCCTCCCCTGCATGCAAGTGTAACTCCCTCTCAAGCGACAACTTCATGGCTTTCACCTCATTGAATTTTATATCCCATCACACCATAGTCATTTGATTGTTTGGAAAATACACACGATAATTATGTGGTGTTTCTGTGTACCCCACAAATATCCCAATTTCTGCAGTCGGCTCCAGCATCTTCCTGGCGTCCTTTGTCACATGAACGTAAACAGATGAGCCAAAAATATTCAAATGAGAAATATCAGGCTTCTTACCAGTAAAAGCTTCTTTAGGTGTACTCATGCCAAGTACTCTATGAGGACAACGTTTTTGCACATAAAGCGCAGTGTTTCATGCTTCCGCCCACAAGTGCATCGGTAGGCCTTGGTCATGCAACATAGCTCGTGCAGCACCCATGATGGTTCTATTCTTCCTCTCCACAACCCCATTCTGTTGTGGGTTATGAGGCACTATGAGTTCTCTTTGAATTCCTTCTTTGCTACAGAATTCTTTGAATTCGTTTGAGATATATTTACCAGCATTATCGCTCCGTAGAGCCTTCGCTTGCTTCCTTGACTCCTTCTCCACCAATGCTTTAAACCCAAAATTTTTTTAGAATGTTTCGCTCTTCTTCTGCATGAAGAAGATCCAACATCTACAAGAATAGTCATCAACAAATATAACATAATATTTATGTTTTTCTGTTGAAGTAACCGAGAAAGGTCCACACATGTCTGTGTGAATTCTCTCCAGGATCACCGAAGCACGGTTCTCCTTCTCATGAAAGGTGGTCTTCACAAAATTACCCATAGTACATGCCTTGCACTAATCTGAATGCGCAAGAGTACCCTTGGGAAGTCCATATAAATCTACTGCAAAATCTTCAAGGCGCCATGGTGAAGATGGCCCAATCTCCTGTGCCATAATTTACCCTCATCCCGACTCACCACTTCTTCTGCTTTTTCCATCATTGCAGTGCAGCCATCTATCTCCAACTTGTAGAGATTCTTAACTCAAATCCCTGTCCTCTTGGTTTGACCCGTTTTTTTATGTCACAGGAAAGCTTTTCCCTCACTGAAAAGAACGTCATAACCTCTGTCTTCCAAAATTGCGACTGAGACCAAGTTCTTCTTCAGACCTAGGACATGCATAAAATATTTCAACATAAATGGTTTACCTGACTCCCTCTCAAAGGTAATGGTTCCAATGACGGTCGCACTATATCTTCCATCATCGCCCATCTCTATATGCATTTGGAGATCCTTCTCCTCCAAGTCACTAAACAATTCCTTGTCTCTCGTCATATGGAAAGACGCACCACTATCAAGATACCACACCGATACCATTGAGCTTGAAACCAAGCATGCGATCAAAGAGAAATAAAGTTCAAATTGTGAGGTTAAGGCCTCTCCAGCTGAAACTCTAGCAGCCTTCTTGTTCTTCTTTTTCTGTGGACAGTTAGTGGCGAGATGCCCATGTTCATGATAGTGAAAACTCTTCACTTTGGACAAACCCAGCTTCTTTCCTTTAGCCTCGAATTTTGGATGGGATTTCTTCCCCTTTATTTTCCTTGCTTTGGTAGCCAAAGCGAAATTCTCTTCATCATCATTCTTCGATGAAGAGCCATCCCTAGTACTTTGCCTTATCTCCTCCTGCACAAGATCCGACCAAAGTCGCTCCCAACTCGACAGTTTCTCCCGCCCATTGACAGAGTCTTCATAGTTACGCCAACTATTTAGAAGCCCAAGGAGAGCCAAGCTCACCAAGTCATCATCATCAACTGTAATCCCCACACTTCCCTGTTCATCCCTACAATGGACAACTTCATGAGATATTTTGGAATACTGTCGCCCTTCTCCATTTTTATTTTTCTGAGCTTATCTTTCAACACCAACTTCCTCTGGTCAGTGTTGCTTTGGAAAATATCTTTCAAAGCCTTCCACATTGCAAATGGAGTGGTTTTCCCATGAAGGCTTGACACAATATGGTCCTTCACACCTTGCAACATAATTTTTCTTGTCTTTGCTACCTTATTTTTCCATTCGTCAAGTCCTGCAGCATCGCTAGAAGTAGGCTTAGGAACATCGCTATCAATGAAATCCTTCAACCCATTATCTTCATGCACTGCCTCCATCCTATCCTTCCAGGCTATGTAATTCTAGCTACCATCAAGGGCATACTCCAATCGCAACCCATTGAAATACATTTCAATGAATACTTAACTGTCGCACCAATAAATTTCTGCAGCAAATTCGAATTGTCCACCAGCACAAAACTCAACACTTATTCACAATTTCAATCTCCAGTGATCAATACTGCTCTGATACCATGTAGAAATTTTGTAATATTGATGTATTACTGGATTCTCTTGATCTAACAATATTTATCTTCTTGCTAAATACAGAATCCTTCCACTGTTAAACTTGCGGAAATTTAAAGCTCAATTGCAAACACATGTGAATAAATTCAATCGCACATAACACAGTTGTTTAACGGGAGAGATTAAAGCTAAAAACCCCAACTATCATATATTATGTATATCAATGGAATCATGTAATAATCTCATACAAAGCTTAGTATGTCAAGCTCTCAGTACAATCAACAATCGTTACACACTGTCATGCAGAAATTTGCATCTCCGTGCACCAATTTCTTGCCTCCTAACAGCTTGCCTCCACTGCGCAATCCCTACTGAAGAAGGCCCCTGAATGAATTCGAATTGGTATTTCCTTGACTGGGCAATCCTCATTGGCAACTCCAATGTGTGTCAGATGCATTGAATTCATCACTATAGTCACAACAGATAGTCCATATCACCCTTTCACCTATCTCTCCACTGGGTCTCCACTGGAACTAACATGCACTCTAGTTAACTGTTGTATCTGTTCAGTTGATAGTGAGTTATTAGTTGTGAATTAATTAACTAATTAATTCACTTAAATCTCACTAGTGTATCTTTCAGTTAGACTAGATACAACTAGCTCAACTGAGTTTAACTCACTTAACTGAGTTAAACTAAATAACAACTCCATAAAATACTCTTCCAACTCTATCATAACTTTTCCACTTTAGTTCTAACTGAGTCATTCATGCATGAGCCACCAATAAACCCTAGGAAATGTGTAATTCCTTCAGCCCACTGATCTTCCAAATCTGTTCACTGAAATAAAGTGCTCCAAGAGAATAAGTTGATGTTTATTGTCAGATTATTATTAAGGGTTAATAATAATCGACATGCACCTATTTTTAGATCAACGATCTATAAATAGACTTCGCCCAATGTTCTAAAAATAGAATTTCATCTATTTTCCACATTTGACCAACCATCTACAAATAGCATCCTGCAACTTATAGAATATTCTCACCATGTCTAAAAATAGACATACACCTAAAAATAGCCTTTGGGCCCCACTTAGTGAAGGTGCCTACTTTTCACTAAGCTCATCATCTTGTTGAATCTCAACATGTTTTTCCTGTGAAAAAGTTTTTTTGATTGATTTTATTACCTGGTTGCTTTTAAAGGTATTTTATTAATGTCTTTGGAAGGTTGTTAACATATGAAATTGTGAGACCTAACTAAAACCATGTAGATATTGATTTTCAAATTTCTTTAGATGAGAAAGTAATTATACAAGGATAGAGTAAAATGATTCATTTCCAAAAACAAAAATTCCTAATGCAGATTCAAACACCTAAAGTAGATGTAGAATTTCAAACTCCAATTACATGCACACTGATGAACTAAACATCAACCAACATAAGCAAAAAATGTTATTTTTTTCAAATTTTCCTTTTTGGATACAAGAAGATGAAAGCTCAACTAACATTTAAAATTAAACATGAGTGAAAATATAGTGATTATAGTCATAGACATCAGATACCTTAGGACGCACACATGCAAAACACATGCAGTGGAAATCACAAAAAAAAGTGACAAATAAAGGCTTTAAGGAAGTAGCACAGGTAAGCAGACCAACACAGTGCATTATAGGCAGAGGTAACACACTGAACATAAGGGATAATCGATGTTATTATGCTTTATGTACATAAAATAAATTATTTATATGATATTTTCTTAGAAAATTAATATTTGGGTCAAGGAAAAGTGCTCAGATCAGTTAGACTACTAAGCATGTAAAAAACTAAAAGGAATTTAAGCAAAGACAAGATCAAAGAGATAGAATTTAGGAGAAGGAAAAAAAAATAGGAAGCATAATGGTCCCCATTAGAGTTTCCAATATTTCTATAGGGATTTATGATTAGTTGGAAAAATAATAAACCCTCGAAGGTTTTCTCGAAAACCTAGGGCAAACAAATTAATAGATCTACTATTCCATGGTCAGACCCATTCAACAACATAAGTGATAAATTGTAATTGACAAAGAGAAGGTAAATGATAACTTGATTATCCTTTCATATATATATTAGTTCTATCAATCGGTGTGGTTGATAAGCATTCCAAACCAACCCTAAGGACCAATATTTCACCCCAAGAGAACAAACACACCCTTCACAACATATAAACCTTATCAAGCCAAAATATTAATCAATGAACAAAAATATATTGTTGAATACATCAACATAAGACCATAATCCAAATCATTGTTATCTAAGCACAAAATACATAAGTAATGAACAATAATATGGAAGAAACAATAATATATCTATATATTAAATGAATGGAAGGAATATTTGCACTCGACCTGCGAAAAAACCAGTTTACCAGAAATATGAAAGAATATAGCCCAAAACACAAAGATATCACATGAAATGAGACAATATGCAAATACAGTTTATTATTAAAAATTAGAATACAATTTTCACTTGCCTCTTTGAGGTGGAAACCTCCAACAAAGTAGAGCTCAATTACAATAAGACTCGATGATCCTCTCCCGACTACCTAAGACTATTTATAGCTTAATGACATCCAAAACCCTAACTACTAGTGGTACCTTGAATAACACAAGTTAACCACCTTTTTTATTAACTATGGCCCATTTATAACTAATTGTGGTCTATTTTTATAATATGGGTCAACCAATTACAGTTATTATTAATGCAGATATCCGCTTACAGGATGTATTGACTCTCTAACTAACTATGACTCAAACTAGGCCCCTTGGGATTATTACATAAATAAAGGGGTTAGGGTTGGGCCCTAACATGCCCTACCCCATCAAAACCAAACTTTTCCTCAAGGATGAAGTTATAGAAAATTCTTAAGAATAATGGCTAGTTCCCATGTCACATCTTCTAGAGAGGTGTATTTCCACTTGATGAAGAATTTCTTGATCATGCAGCCACAAATATGTATTTCATGATTATTGAGGACCTGTTCTGGTCAGAGCCAAAGTGAGACTTCCTCATCCAATTTCAGAAAACTTGTTTAAACCCTGCAATTGTTCCCCACCACTTTCTTGAGGCACGATGCATGGAATACTGGGTGGAGTTTTGAAGTAGTATGAAAAGCCAATTTGTAACCGACTTCTCCTATATGCTGAAATATTTGATAGGGCCCATAGAATTTTGGTGCTAGTTTATAGAAGCCCTTTTATTTGAGAGAGGTTTTCTTATATGGTTGGAGTCACAGGCATACCTGGTCCCCTACTTGAAATGATTGCTCGGAACCATGTTGGCTAGCTTGTTGCTTCATTTTGTTTTGAGCTTGATGTAGATTATCTTTGAGATGGGAGATCATGGTGACACATTTCTGTAGGAGCTGATCAACGTCATGCAATTTGGAGCATCCAGGGATATAAGAAACTGGTGAAGGTGGGGTTTGGCCATTCACTTCCTCAATGGCATCATCGTGGTGGCTTCATGATAGTTAGTATTATACCACCATTCAAATAAAGGAATCGACTGTACCCAGTGATGTTGCTTGTTGTAAGTGAAGCACCTCAGAGAGGTCTCCAAACATTTATTAACTAATTCTATTTGACCATCTATTTGGTGATGATAAGTTGTAATTACTTGCAATTGTGCACCATAGAGCTTTAAATGTTCCTGCCAAAATTTGCTAGTTAAAGTGGGAAGTCAGCATGCCATGTAGTTTGAATATTTGATCCAAGAAAACTCGAGCCACCAATGTTGGGGTAAATGGGTGTGGTAGGGCACAAAAATGAACATATTTGGAAAGTTTATCAACAATCACCATGATTACTAATTTGTTGCCTGAATTTAGGAGACAAGTAACGAAATCCATGGAAACATGCATCTAGATGGAAGCAGGGAGTGGAAATGGTTGTAAGGTTCCCGGTAGCTTTGTCGTTTCCCATTTTTTGTATTGGCATACATGAAATTCAACTACAAAAATAAGAATTCCATTCTTCATGCCAGTCCAAAAGAAATAATGAAATGCTCATGCATAGGTATTATGAAATACTAAATGTCCTGTAATCAGAGAGGATTGGAACTTGTCTAAGATGCAAGTTTTTAGGGTGGAGGTCGTGGATAACACTACTTGATCCTTGTAGCGAAGAATATCATCCTTCCAAGAGTAGTCTTCTAAGAAATTAGGATATTCTATTAAGTTATTAATGAGTTGGGACATAGAGGGGTGGCTGAACCATTTGTTGCAGGCCTATTCAATCCAATATAGTATGGTTATAGAGAGTGATAGAAGGGTTCCCTCATCCTAAAATTGGTGTGATAAGGCATCAAATACTACATTGTCACACCCCTTCTTGTAAATTACCTCATAATCATATCCCAACATTTTTTCAAGCCATTTATTTTTTTGTGGTGACCATAGACACTACTCTGGAAAACATTTTAGGTTGTGATGGTTCGAACGAATTTGAAAACGTCGCCCCAATAAGTATGGTTGCTAGGTGTCTATTGCATGTAAGATGGACATCATTTCTTTCTCATATGTAGATTGAGCCAGATGTTTTCCACTGAGTTGTTGATTGGTTAAAGCCAATGGCCCTCTACTTTCCTACATTAATATGGCACCAATACCCATACCTAAAGCATCACATTCAATCACAAAAGATTTGGTGAAGTTTGGTAAGGACAATAATGGAGTGGATCACATGGCCTATTTGAGAGCCAAGAAGGCCTGCCGAGTTGCTTAGTCTAGAGAAATAATTTTTTCTTGATAATATTAGTGAGGGGTCTAACAATGCATACATAAATGTGGACATATTTGTGATAGTATCCTGCGAGACCCAATAATTCCCTCAAACTCTTCAAGGTTTTTGGTTGGGCCTAATCTTGCATTGCCTGATTTTTTTCAGATCAAACCTCACTCCATCATGGTCCAAAATGTGTCCCAAATACTCTACTTTTTCCATGCCAAAGGGGAACTTGGACAATTTGAAAAATAATTTGTGATCTTGGAGAAATTTCAATATCTAGTCAACATGTTGAAGATGTTTATCCCATGTTATTCCATATATGAGAATGTCATCAAAGAAGACTAGGAAAATTTTCATGAGATACGGTTTCAAAAGGTGGTTCTTGAGGTTTTAAAAAGTGGATGGAGCATTATAGAGACCAAATGGCATGACCAAGAATTCATAATGGCCTTCATGAGGTTGGAAGGATGTCTTGGGAATGTCCACTTCCTTGATGCATATTTGGTGATAGCCTGAGTAGAGGTCTAGCTTGGTAAATAATGTAGCACCATGCAGATCATCAAGAAAATCATCAACAAATATAATGGGAAATTTTTCCTTGATAGTGAATTTGTTAAGGGATCGAAAGTTAGGACACATGTTGTTAACACTAGAAAATTGTACAGGAAAAATACATTACAAAATGTCAAGAAAAAAATACAAATAAATGATTTTCTAGTAGAAATACATTATGAAGGAAAAAAATAGTTATTTCCTAAGGTTCAGTCAGTAATTGGCGGGCAACGCACTAGCAACAAAGGGTTTTTGCGCACAACACACTTTATCCTTTGATAGCTGCACGGTCCTGGGGATGGCGAAAAGTTACCATCCGAGACCACTTGACACACTTGGTGAAGATGATTCTTTTTCAATTACAGTCAAGTACAACCGAATTCGAGCCACGTTGAGGAGGCATGCAACCCACAAATGAATCCCTTGTCCTACACCTAGGTCATTATCAATTTTGGCCCAAGAGAGGGAAGAGATTTCAAAAATTTCTATATAAAATGGCAATGGGAAGAGCAAAGGGATACACATTGTTATGCTGACTAAATTTATACCATAGCAACACCATATTGCAAGTGTTGAAGCAATATGATTGGATATATTAGCATGTTGGCCATCCAACATCCTATTGAAGAAGAGAGCTCCATCATTATTGAGTGTTCACAATCCTTTTGAGAGAGGGAGGAGATACTTGCAAGGAGACCAAGGAAAGGTACCCCCCTTGCCTTGAGTATTTTAGATCCATAGCTCAAAGGACTCATTGCAAGAGTGTTAGCATTTTATTCTTCATACCACTAAAAATCAATAAAGAGAATTTTCTCCATTTGTTTGTAATTGTTTGTTGCTCCATTTGAGCATTATTGTCTTTTGTTTTTTTGTTTAAGTTCATTTTATTTTATGCATTACTTACCTTATGAGTTTTGTCTTAATTTTTTTTAGTCTGTCCATTAAAAACATAATAATCTTCTCTGTGATATTTTCAGGTAGCAACTGACTGCTAGAGTCATGTCTTTTGGTACAATTGTGTAACAAAAACACCACCACAGGATTAGCGACCATACTCAATTCTTTTCTCGGTTATTAGTTGTCTTTGTAGGACATCCTCCTTCCATAAAAAACAACAAGGAATTCATATTCTCTTTGTGAATTATTCAGGACATTCATTATCTATTTTGAGAGGCAGAGAGATCAGACTTTTTTATCTTTCACGACAACATGCCTTTCGCTTGGACAGATGTGCATACCGTGCTTGTGGGTAAAAAAACCATGCTATATTTATAGAAAGTAAAAAATCACTGTATTTTTTCAGTTTTAGGTGATTGGAAACACATAAAGGATTTCCTTCACCACCATTCTGTATTTTTATATTTTTAGGACAATTAATTGCTACACTAACCACTAATAGCATAGAATTAAGTGTTTTTATTTGTTTTTTTTATATTTACAAAAAGACACGGCTTAACTAAGAAAAGGAGTAAGTGGCCAAAATCCACATACGTTTTCTTTTTTCGCGCTAGTTTTTTCTAATTCATAGGAAAAACACTTAGTTTAATTAGAAGGAGTAAATGGCCCATAATCCACAATTATTTTCTCTAAGATAAGTTATTTATTCACTTTTGGAATTAGGCTTGGGACTAGGGTCAAAAGGTTAAATACAGAAAGCAAGTCATCTATGCCTCCCTTACACCTCTCGATGAACCTGGGTTGGCATATGAACACTTTTTCAAAAGAATTTTGAACTACCATCTCCCTTTAGTTCTACATAGTCTAATTAGGAAAAGTGAAAGAAACCCATTATCCGCAAATCATCTCGAAGTTTTGAAAGGAACAAATAAAACATAGTGTAATTAGAAGGGAAGTAAAGGATTGTTGCATATACACATCCTAACACACTCTTGGTTGTTCACTTAAAACACACACTAAGCATCGGTAATATTTGAACCAAAAGGCACCCAGGTTTTGGGGCTTTTATTCTTATCTTACATTTTCTTACAATATAACACCGTAAAGAAAATTAAGACTCTTAAAAAACAATCATAATTTGAACTCACTAAATTCTCCCCACATGGGCTACAAAATAAATTATAGTTCAAGTTAGGAACATTGGGGGTAGGCATCCAATAAGCCGCCATGGTCATAATGCATTTTGAAACATAAATGTTGACTGTTTAGGGAGATTAAAATCCTTCTATATCCCCGAATGCAGGTGACAACAGAAGTACACATGACAAAAACCTCTCCCACGCCCAAGAGGACGAAGATCTACAGCGTAGGTACTCACCTGATGTGGAACCTCACTCTAGCAATCATCTGCATGAGATGATATAGATAGTGCATAATGAAGACACGCTTGGACAACAACACTCCCTCTAGGGTACCTAACTGCCGCAATAATTTTGAATCGTCACCTGCATTGACATGTCGAGTAGCCATTACTCATTGTATGTGCCTTCTCAGCAAATTCGTTACAACACGTAGCTGTGTGTCAGGCACAATTATGCTCAACCTCTTCCCATGTGTCACAAGCCTATTAAATGGAAGGCCATTTAGCACAAAAAGGCATACAATCTACTCCTTCAGGTGTAATTGTTGGTATATTTCTTGACCTTCTGCGTGCCTAGTCTGCCGCACAGCCTCCCCCTAGTGCTATACTGCGTAAAAATCCTTGAGCTAAGCTCCTCCCTGACTATGCACCTCAACCTAGTACCATCTGTCTAGCCAGTTTCATAAGCCTGGGTGCTCCTTTTATCCCACACCCCTTGCCATGTACCCTGCTTTGCACATCCCTCCTAGCTATGCATTTCCCTTGCTTCGCACCTCCATCACTTCAGCTAACCATGGCACCTAGGCTATGACAAAGAACTATCTGAGGAGGCTCGAGAGGAGAGCTCCCTGGTTGATACCACCAGGGGCTAGATAATTGCCTAGAATCGGTTGAAGGCTCCTCCTCGGGAAGTCATGCCAGAGAGGATCCCTAGAGTCCTGAACTTGATCAGTAGGAGGAGGCCCCCTCGCAGGTTACGCAGAGAGGCAGAAGTGGACCAAGGAATTCCATCATTGCACACCTGGAACACCCCTTACCTTGCAAGACCGAGCCTCTTCCAGCCCAGGAAGATGAGGGGGAGGATATAGACGTCTAGATAATGGATTCAAAAGGTACCTGGACATGCATCCCTAATGCAGAATACTCGGTGGCTCCCATCCTTTGCACATCGGTATCCAAGCCTCCACATCTTCCCACCGCTACAAAGGAAGCTACTGTGCAGGCGTATGCTTGTCCCATAGTGGAAGAAGATTCAGACAACGATGATGAAGCTGAAGAATAATGATTACGTAGCAATACAATTCTTCCTTGTTTTTTGTCATTCTTGCTGTTACCACAAAATTTCTATTTTCATTAGTGCTACAACACATTTTGTAATTCTCTATTTTATGTACTTTTTGGGCTAGTTTCCTCCATGGAGGCAGCCCCTTATCTGCGCAACAAAGGCTGGGATTGGTTAAGAGTGACTTAATAACCTAGTCTGTAGCATATGTAGTTTTTCTCCTTTCGAATTAATATATATTAGCCTAATTTACAAAAAAAAAATTCCTTCTATCTACCCACAAAAAAAAATTACTGAGCATTAGAGAGACCCAATTCAGAGGGGGGTCGACTTAGGTCCAATGCGTGCAGTACTATTTGGGGTTACTCGACCCATCTAGTGCTTGATACAAGTAACCAATTACCAAGGATCTAAATACTTGAATGCTCACGTGGGACGAAGGTACTTTCGTGGCCAAAAACTAGGCCATCCTTTCCCTATAGGTGATAGTGCAGGCACCACTAGATCCTCATACCATTACCTTGGTTGATTATTCGGCTGCCGGAAGGCATCGCCAGTTCTTTTAGGACGTTGGCCCCAGTATCGATCATAAGTTATCCCTGAAAGGCCCAGCTACCAGGAAACATGAGGACGATGAGGTCTATACATGATTTTTGTATCATACACAAAAAAAAAACAAAAACCTCATTTTTTTCTTGATTGATCACATAGTTTAAATTTAAAGAGAAAAATTACCATTTGTAATATTCCCAAATGGGGGAAGCAACAATATATGAACACAAAAATGGAAATAGTAGTGAAAAATCAACACACCATGATATGAGACAAATGTAAAACCATATTATTAAACATATCAACAAATAATAGGCATGAGATCTTGAGGATCTAGTCACTCAAGCAATACAAAACAAGCCTCCTCTAAGAAAATATGTCAATACATGTGAAAATACTTCCATACGAGTGCCATGAGCCATGAAAACACGGTTTTAGGGCATAATTGCTTCAAAAATGATATATCAATATGCATCTGTTGTTATATAGCTCAAAAAATGTTGGGAACTGAGATCTAAGCTCCCAAGCACATTTCCAAGACAACTCGGGAAGGGTTTTCCTGAAATACTCAAAATGCAGAAAATACAAATATGGTGCTAAGGCTGAATAATATCTGCAACTGGATAGATTATAGGAGGTTGCTAATATGATTTGGAAATGTATGAAAACTCCTCCTATAGATTCTCCAAGTAAGAGGTTGATCCCCTCACTGAAAATCTATCTCCCCCAACTAGGGCTTCAAACCCTCTACTGCAACTGCACACTAAAATAATGCAGTTCCTTCATAAAATTGTGTTGTAACTGATAGCAATGCCTTAGCTTGATGTTGGATGTTGAAATAAGGCTCAGGAGTCCTCTTTTTTGGTCTTCCAATGGAAGGAAAATTTCCTCCAACTGAAATCAAGCAAGGAAGTGACCCAAATCAACTCTCCACTACTGCACCCTACAACACAACACAATACTCTGTAGAAAATGCATTGTACAACAAAGATGTAACTTGGCCTATTGCCGGATAGTGGAAAAGGTAGTGCAATACTCTTCGAAGAGGCCTCTCAAGGAAAGAGGTGGGATTCCCTCTTGGGAATACCCTCTGCTAAGCAGCACTACAATCTTAGCTAAACATCTAAAGAGAGTAACAAGTCTAAATAGACATATAAAAATAATAATCAAAACATCCCCTCATATGGCTTCCATCCTCTTCCTTAAATAAGTGATGAGCTTCCTTACCCTTGGCCCCACTAAACTAGGTCACTACCTCCATGCAATCAATATCCCTCTAAAACTACGTTGTCCCACCATGAATACCACTCCTCCATAACAACATTGTTTGATTTGGTAAAAGTTGACCCAGCCTTCATGCTCCAACCCCTTTTCACACCTAAGGGTCTTCAATCTAGCTTTTAGGTGACCTCCATTCACACTAGGAGTGTCTTTTATTCCTACTAAAGATATTTATGGGTCTCCATACCCTCTTATTCCTCTATCTAAGAGAAAAAATCAAAATTTAATATTCCAATTAGCTATGTGCTAATTTAGGAATATTACAGTCCTCCCCTCCCAAATGTTGCTTGTCCTCAAGCAAATACAAGGATAGAACTGAAGAGCCTCTCCCCTTCCTCCTGTAGCATCCTCATATGATAGGTTCCTCCAATGAACAAGATGATGTCTCATCAATAAGTCTCCAAGTTGCTCCTCCCAAGTGTATAAGTATGCCTTTGGTGAGAAATCCAAATGGCTCTCATCATGAACAAGTGGAATATCCATGGAAGCAACTATCTTTGGTCTAGAGGCCTTCTTAAGGCATGGAATCTGAAATATATTGGGAACCATCATTCCCATGTGAAGCTCCCATCCCCAAGTTATCATCCATACAAAATGAATCAACCTCCTACATGGAAACTCATGAAATATCTCCTCCACCTTAAGCTCCTGCAAAGTAGGTGGGATGCAGAACTGAACATGATGGATTAAATTTTCCATCCCATGCTATCTCTCTCCCCACTTATGATGAGTGTAGAGCTTCTGCTGAATTTGGGATGAAAAAATGTTGCATTTATGGAGCAAAAAGGCAATTGGATCCTCAAAGACCCACTCTTTGGTTCTTGCCGAGGTCATCCCATATAAAATGAATATGACATTATCATCATATGGAATACAAATTATAAAAGTACTGAAGGTTTCATGTAGTGCTGGAAAGTACCAACAGTTTCCCAAGTGGTCACAATGTAGTTTTTCTAACTGTTGTTTCAGAAAATAACATGGAAAATTGTCTCCTAAAAAATTGCTAGTTGTGCATGTCATCACATCTACTAGTAAAATTTAAATGGCATTGTATATTAACTGAGCATACAGGAAATAGTACAACATTTTCCCAAAGCCATACAATAAATGGCTATCTTCATCATAGATGTTAGTCCCAAAATGACCATGAAGCCCACATAGAGGTTTGCCCTCTTGTGAAGCAATGCACTGAATAATAATGGCAAGAGAATGAAAATATGGTGTTAGATAATCAACAAATGAAAAAACACAACCCTTACCATGCATTGAGAGTAAACTGATAATAAGGTCCAAGAATGAGCCCTCCATAGTGGTATGACATATCTCCATGAAAAGGAATGAACTATGTGTTGCATGCAAAACCTTCTCCTTATGCTTGGAGATCCTAGTCAAGAAGATCATATCATGGTAATAGATGTATCCATCCACTACTCCATCACTCTCATCTCCTACTTGTCCATAAAGTGAATCATGTGTGAAGTGATCCTGGGAACACCCAATCAACAAACCCAAGCTCCCAAGTGATAGCGATGTTGGCCTTTGTAATAAGGCTCTTGCCATCTCATAGCTCCATTCTTTGACATGCCAAATTTCAAAGTCATATACCATAATGATGTTTTATATGGTAGATTCCTTCCAAAGTGGAAGTACCTCTTGATCCTTCAAGGCTAAGGAGTAGGCCCTTTGCACCCTGAAAGTGCCATCACCTACTCCTGCAACATCATGCAAAGTATGAGAGAAAATCAACCCATATTCTCCCAAGAACTTCCAAAGCAACAACATCTCTTATTGCCTCCCCACACCATCACCATATAAACCATGGAGCAATAACATGATGGTTGACATGAAATATATCACATCATCCCAATACACCCAAACTCCTTGCTGCCATATGATGCAAGTGCCATTCCAAGTCCCAACAATTAGCACACCCTTTGGAATAAGAGATGCTACATGATGGCCAAACTCTTTCAAGAGTAGCCAACGCAGCCTTGCCTCTTGCTGCCCTATGTCATAGATCTGCAAGTGGCTTTCCAGCCTCTTGCTTATCAACATCACCCATCCAACCAATGGTTAGTGTCTATCATTATTCCCAATATTGGCATCCCTCCAATGAAGAATACCATCCTCCCAAATCAGATTTCTATCTTTGCATTTCATGGGATGTTGAAATGCAATATCCTAGAGATCTCCAAATGAAGACCACTCATCAATGGCCAAGTTGAATCCGTAAGGATCTAAATAAGATGTAAGCAAAAACTTCTCATCAAGATGTGAAGTTCTCATCAAGAAGTACCCATCATAATAATGGAAAATGTCACCCTTCATAAGATGCCCTCCATCAACCATATGCCTATCCTCTACTATATATGTAGAAAGGTCATTGGAATGCTCCAATAATGGTTGGGTCTCCAACTCATCACTGCTGCTAATTGAAAGCATTGTTGATCTCCATGATGATGCATATGTTGTCTCAATATTATTCTCAATGTTGAACACATAGTTTTGCATTGCTCTGATCAGGACAATGTTCATCCCATCCTCCAAAATTCTACACTCCAACCCCAAGAGTTGTGTGAAGCTCAACAATGATATACTAGGATGACTGTATATCTCCTCCTTGAAAAAATCAAGGATCCTTAGTGCAGTGATAGTCTGCTGCTCCAACTCAACAATGTACTTTGACACTAGGTCATGCATTTTCCCTGACAACATGTCTCAAGAATCCTCCATATGATGTGCTTAAATAACAGGAAATGGAAATATGTGCATACCTTGGTAAATCTCAGGAACATCTTGTACTGCTACAAGGGTTCCTTCCTCTAGTGTGATGGCTTCCGCAACTACTGATGATGATTTCTTCTCTTCTATGGCTGCATCAACGCTGGTACAACTCTCCTCCTCCTCATGCATCTCCAGAATAGTGCATGGGACTCTAAATGTCAAGAGATCAAGACCACTTTGCAAAGGTGCAAGTGTTATTTCTCTTGATGCAAGTGCTCCTACAACAAGTGGTGGTGAAGGCATTTTCTCTTTTGATTTCTTCTTGTCAAACTTCTTGATCAACCTTTGAGTAAAATCTGCATATGCAATCACTCTTGCATGACTCAAGTGGCTGAACCACCAAATGTTTGCTTCACCCTCAAGGTGCAGTGCTGCAATCTCAACATCTTCTCTTTCCACTACTGGATGTAGCAGGAAGAATGCATCCAACTTCATTCCCAAATCTCTTGTAGTGCATGTGGATGACCCATCAAATGTAGGTAATAGAAATCTATTGCTGCAAGGTATTCTTTCTTTTTTGAGCTGAATGAACTATGGGAGAGTTAGATTCTCCTTGAAAGCTCTAGGTTGAGACTTATATTCTGCAATATACTCACTTAGAATCTCATGATCTAAGTGTCCTCCATATCCATGCCTCTTATCTTCTTCTTCAAAATGAAGGGAATAATATGTTTCTTTGGAGCTATATGCAATACCAGATCTTTCTTTTACTGATAGGAAGTACATGGACCTTCCTCATCTTGAAACCATAGTGTGGTTTCATTGCTTTTCTCCACTTTTGTTTTCTTTAATTCCTTAGTGAGGTACCTCTTAGATCTAAAAAGAGATGAGATTAATCTCATTATTTCCATCATTTTTATCTCTTTCTCCTTCTTATTCTCCTGATAGCATAATGGTTTAGATCCACAGGCTGAGCCAAGATTATGCTCTGATACCACTGTAATATTCCCAAATAGGGGAAGAAGCAATATATGAACACAAAAATGGAAATAGTAGTGAAAAAATCAACACACCATCATATGAGACAAATGTACAACCATCTTATTAAACATATCATCAAATAATAGGCACAAGATCTTGAGGATCTAGTCACTCAAGCAATACAACACAAGCCTCCTCTAAGCAAATATATCAATACATGTGAAAATACTGCCATACGAGTGCCATGAGCCATGACCGCAAATTTTTAGGGCATAACTGCGACCAAAATTATATATCAATATGGATATGCTGTTATATAGCTCAAACAATGCTGGGAACAGAGATATAAGCTCCCAAGCACATTTCCAGGACAACCTGGGAAGGGTTTTCCTGAAATACTCAAAATGCAGAAAATACAAATATGGCCCTAAGGCTAAATAATCTTTGCAACTGGATAGATTATAGGAGGTTTATGATCTAATATGGAAATGTATGAAGACTCCTCCTATAGATTCTCCAAGTAAGAGGATGATCCCCTCACTGAAAATCTATCTCCCCCAACTAGGCCTCCAAACCCTCTACTGCAACTGCACACTGCAATAACGCAGTTCCTTCAGAAAAATGTGTTGTAACTAATAGCATTACCTTATCCTGATGTTGGATGATGAAATAAGGCTCAGGGGTCTTCTTTGCTAGTCTTTTAATGGAAGGAAACTTTCCTCCAACTAAAATCAAGCAAGGAAGTGACCCAAATCAACTCTCCACTACTGCACCCTGCAACACAACACAATACTCTGTAGAAACTATGTTGTACAACAAAGATGTAGCTTGGAATGTTTCCAGATAGTGGAAAATGTAGTTCAATACTCTCCCAAAAGGCCTCTCAAGGAAAAAGGTGGGATTCCCACTCGAGAACACCCTGTGCTACACAACACTGCAATCTTAGCTAAATAGTTGAAGAGAGTAACAAGTCTAAATAGACATATCAAAATAATAATCAAAACATTCCCTCATATTGCTACCATCCTCTTTGTTAAATAAGTGATGAGCTTCCTTACCCTTTGCCCCACTCAATTAGGTCACTACCTCCATGCAATCAATCTCCCTCCAAAACTGCGTTGTCCCACCATGAATGCCACTCCTCCATAACAACACTGTTCGATTTGGTCAAAGTTGACCTAGTCTTCATGCTCCAGCTCCTTTTCACACCTAAGGGTCTTCAATCCAGCTTTTAAGTGACCTCCATTCACACTAGGAGTGTCTTTTATTCCTACTAAGTAGATTTATGGGTCTCCATACCCTCTTATTCCTCTATCTAAGAGCAAAAATCAAAATTTAATATTCCAATTAGCTATGTGCTAATTTAGGAATATTACACCTTTCCATTTTTTGGCTTTGGTTTATGTATGTGATTATGTTATCATTAGGGGAATTTTGAGGACTAAAATAGGCCTCCTAATAAAATTATAAAATAATAGAGGAAATAATAAAATAAGATTAGATTACATCATCAAAATTTAGAAGGAAAAAAGGAAAAATTAATTTTTTCAACTCATATTTTCAACTTATCTCCCAATGGGTTTATTTAAATTTCGAGTAGGAACACTCGTTGGATGTAGAATTTGATTCCTCATTCAAGGAGTAGCCATGTTGCATACTTTCGATGGACCCTGCTACACGAAAATGAGAAATACATGAAAAATGTGATTGCAATCACGTTTTTTCATGTATTTCTCATTTTTCGTGTAATAGGGTCCATAAAAAGTATGCAACATGAGTACTCCTTGGATGAGGAATTAAATTTTACATCCAAAAAGTAATCCCACTCGAAATTTGAGTAAAACCTTAGGGAGACAAGTTGAAAATACAAATTGAAGAAGTAGTTTTATTATTTGATTATTGTTTAATCTTTTTAGTTTTTTTACCCCAAAAATGGTGAATCATCCCCCATGGTTGACATCATTATCTTGAATCATATTGGTTCTTATAAAGTTTATTTTGGTTGTAAATTTTTCTTAGGAGGCCCATTTTAGACCTCAAAAGTTCTCTAATGTGCATTGATAGAGATCATCCTTCCTCAAAAATAAAAAGCAACAAGAATATTACACTAATCGACACCATAGGGGACCCAACGGGACCCCGTCAATCTAGGTGTTTCTTAAACCTCCCCCCATTAGAGGGAGGAGTGTCAGGCATCTTGCCATTCAGGCATAGAGGATGTCAGGCTACCGCAATTATAGGATCTTCCTTTATCGGGGCATCTTTTAATAGCACCCAACAAGAGTCACCAACCACCACACCAGTGGAGACCCCTCTAGAGTCACCACACTCAACTCCTCTTGTGATCCCTCAAGGTCAAAGGATCATTACCCCTTCGGGGAGTCAGCAAACCACCCCTTAGGGAACGTCACAGGGAAATATTCCCCAGGCACCTCTCCAAGGACACCACATACATATACTTATGCAACATCATCATACAATGGTGTTCAATACTCTGTTACCTTTCTTAGCATCATTAAATCTTATAGATATGACCAAGTTAACGAATGACCCTATTACACATGGCCTTAACTGGCCACCCATGCCCATGAAGCTCCCTTCAAATATTCCATAATTTGAAGGTAAGCAAGCGAAGTACCCAAGAAATCATATTATGAATTTCCACCTATGGTGTTCATTGAAAAATATCACAAATGATACCATTAGGTTAAGACTATTTCAATGCACCCTTACAGGGCCAACAACAAAATGGTATGTTGAGTAACCCTCTACATCACATGGAACATTTGGAACCTTCGCAACTACGTTCCTTACCTAATTCCATCTCCCAAATTATCATGATTCAGGAATGGAACTCCTCACTCATTTTAGGAAAACACCTGTCAATCACATATTAGACCATATGCACGAATAGTGGAGGCATAACTATTATCACTGGAAAATCGGACAAGAAAATATGACATTATTAAATGTCAGGCAAAAGGATTTACAGGGCTGAGGCACATTAGAGGATATAATTTTTTTTTAAAATCAATCTCTAAGGTCAAGAGGAAAAATCAAATTGTGCACCAAATAATCAGGAAAAATGCGCCTTTTCACGCATTTTTCTTTAATAAGCACGCCTTTACATGGATTTCCCTCAAACATTTGCGTGGTCCTAGGAGTGGTGGAAGTCACTTTCTCGGACCACTTGGTACACTCCAGGAGATGATCCCACACTTGAGGTCGCCCAAGGATAGCCGCCTAAGCCACCTTGGGACCTCAAGGGAGCACACAAAGGAATCAAGTGGCACAAAAAGGAATCAACCCTCTCTCTTGGGTCACCATCCACCAATGTACTAAGAGAGGGAAGAAGAATTTGAATTCATCTATAAAAGGCCACCAAGAGATGAACAAAGGGAGAGCACATTGTTAAGCTAGCCAAATTTCCCATGAGAAATCCAGCAGTATGAAATCCAGAGCAAAAGTAGAGAGAGGATTCGGTTGTTGGCCATCCAACAACTTCAATCATTTGGAGTAGAGAGAGAGACCTTGCACTAGCAGCTAAAAGGTAAAAACCTCCTTGCGCTGGGTCTTAGAACTCCATAGTTCTAAGGGCCCTTTTGCAAGAGTTTAAATGTAGTACCTTTCTTCCTAACAAAAATCAATAAGAGGGACTTTGATGCCACTGTTAATATTATTGTTATGTTTGACTCTTTATAAGATTTTGTATTTATGTTTAGTTTAGTTGTGTTTTCTATCTATATATGCATAATATATCATAATTTAGTGTGTTCAATGTTTTATAGAATGTTTACTAACCTGCTAACTCTTTTTTTTTTCTGCCAGTGACCAAGCCTTAGAGGCAGTGACCACTCCTCTTAAGAAATTGTGGATTGGTACACTTGTGCACCAAAACCACAACCATGGAATTGGTGACTCCACTAGCTTTACTTTTTTAGTTAAAGTGGTTGTGCTTGTTGCAGGGACCTTCTCTCTTCTCTGGAGTGTTACTGAGACAACTCCCCTTCCTTTCTTCTCTTGTCATTCACCCTCAGTGAAATTCTGAAGTTCATAAGTTCTGAAAATTCCATTTGCAGGAAAACTGCATGCATTTTTCTCAGAAAGACGTGGAGATTTGCGCAAGTTCAGCTCTGACTTGCACGCGATTTGTCCACCTATGTGAAGCTTTTCCACACAAAAACTAGAGACCAAAATTATCTACTATTTTCCTCAATTTCCTAATTGTAAAGTGGCTGGAAACCCAAATAAAATCTGCTAGCACTATGTGTGGTGTCCCATGACTGTTTAGAACTTGCTTTTGGCTGCGTTTTAGTATTGCTCGTTGCTAGCTTTAAATTTTATAGTTTATCTTCACAAAAAAACACATAGTTTAAGTAGGGGGCAATTTAATTGCAATATGAAGTAACTTATTTTTGTGAAAATAGACACCAAAAACACATATAATTAACTGAAGTAAGTGGCCCAAATCCAAATATGCTTAACTAGTTTTCATTTTTCCTAGTTAGATCATTAATTTTAGTTTAAATTTTTTCACTAGGAGTTGGGACTAGGAATTAATTATCTTAAGAGAAGAAATAAATATCTGCTACCTTTGCACCTTTTGGTGACCTTAGGCAAGCATATGAAAGCTCTCTTCTGAAATTTTTCCATCTCCCTTTAGTTGATCACTTAGATTAACTAGGAAAAATTGTAAGTGGCCCACTATTTGCACATGCTTTGCTTATAGCAAGGAACAATCAAACATAGATTAATAGGGGATGTGTAAAGGATCACCATAAGTTAAGTAAAGACTCCTTAAAACTAACCTAATTGAACTCACTAAATTTCCCCACAGGGGACACAAGAAAAATTATAGTTCAGGTTAGGACCATGGGGGTAGGCATCCAATAAGCCACCATGGTCAGTTTAAATCTTGATACATAGAAGTTGAATGAATAGGGAGCTTTAAAATCCATCTATCCACCCATGGAAAAGAAAACTCGAGCGCCACAGAGATTCGATTCAGAGGGGGTTAAGCTTAGGCCCAGTGCGTGTAGTATTATTTTGGGCTACCTCACCCATCTAATGCTAGGTACTAGTAGCTTATTTACCAAGAAGCTCAAGACTCAAACGCTCATGTGGGACAAACGTACCTAGTGGAAAAATCTAGGGCATCCTTCCCTATAGATGATAGTGCATGAAACACTAGATCCTCTATCCATTATCTTGGTCAATTATTCAGCTGCTGGAAGGCGTCGCCAGTTCTTCTAGATGTTAGCCCAGTACCCATCAGAAGATATCTTCGGAAGGCCCAATTACAATTGAGAGTGTGAGGACGTTTTAGGTCTCTAGGATTTTGAGTATCAATTGAAAAAACAACCAAAACCTCTTTTTGATTGATTGATCACATAGAAATAATTTAAAGAAAAATTAATTTTTGTTTTCGCTTTGTTTTATGTATGTGGTCACCATTTTTTCTTTGATACTTCACCTATCATAGAACTAAGGATTTTTTCCAAAACCATACCTATTCAACACCATAACAGACCCAACAAAACCTCATCAATATAGATGTCTTTTGGACCTCCCCACATTACCAGGAGGAGTTCAAGGTCTTTTGCCATTTAGGCATCAAAGATGGAACACTGCTACCCTTATTGGTTCATCCTTTATCAGGGCATCTTTAGTTGGGAACCCCCGTGGATCACCCAACACCACACCAATGGAAACCCCGAAAGGGTCACCACATACCACTCCTCCCACAACACCTAGGAGGCAGAGGAGCGCTACCCATTTGGGGAGCCAGGCGAACACACTGTCAGGTACATCACAAAAAAACCCCATATCTAACCAAAACACTATGTCTTCACAGTCTGAAATGGCTCTCAACCCATAATCACCATTCTTAGCATTGTTGAAATTACTCGATCTAACCAAGTTAATGAATGAACTTATTTCACACAACCCAACATGGCCCCCCATGCCCACGAAGCTCTCTACAGACATTCCAAATTTTGAAAGGAAGCAATCGGAAGACCCAGGAAATCACATAATGAATTTCCACTTGTGGTGTTCGTCGAACAACATCATTGATGATACTATTTGGTTGAGGCTATTTCAGTGTACCCTAACTGGACTAGCGGCGAAATGGTATGTGGAGCAAACTTCTTCTACACATGGAACCTTTGGCACCCTTGCTACCACATTCCTCATGTATTCTCGGTTACTCATCCACCATGATTCTTGGATGGAATTATTGACACATTTTAGATAGACACCAGTCGTCCACATCTCGAACCATCTCCATGAATGGCGATGACATCATAGTTTGTGTAAAGCCAAACTCGAAGATCGAGTTCTGCTGGACCTATTCTTGGAAACTCTCACTGTAGAGATTTCAAAAGATGTAGTAACCCAAAAACCTACACCTGAAGAGGATGCCATCGTTAAATTCCAGCAGCTTGAGCTGATTTACACACAGTCAGGATACATTTATAGCATCCTGCCTAACACCCCACGCCTGCAAACTTATAAATAATTTCCAGGTGCGTCAGACTTTGTAGACGGATTGATTGGGTCATTGACCCAAAATCACTTAGGCAGTAGTAGACAGTACCCCAATTACACGTATGATTCTAACCATTACATCCTGCAACCCGTCTACTAAATTCATCATGCACCTTTGCAGAATATGACAAATAGGGTGCAGTCGTACCATCATCAACAAGGAGGTCCATACCCTCCAGCTCAGGGGACCCAGTACACATCTAGAAATGCTAACAGAAGAGCTCCCCCCCAACAACCATTTACAAACCAGGGATAGGGACCCAAATATTCCTAATCCATAGCACAAAACCCACACATGCATAATAATGCACAGGTGAACTTTGTGCAACCTTCCCAAGCACAACCACACCAACCATATAATCAAGAGAATCCTAGCTATCCTCCTAATGCGGCAAGGAAAAAATCAATAAAAAAACAAAAGGGAAATCCTATACAGGGGAGGCAATAATCAACAACACCCTCTGCGATCTCAGGATGGAGGCAACTCCAATTGAAATCAAAACCAGGAGCCAAATAACTCCCAAGGACAAAACATGAGGGCGAATCTTCGGACCAACCACTCTTGCATAATCTATGGTGAATACAACCATTACATGCACAACTATATCGATCTCCATGAGCTAAAAGAAGCTCCAGGGTAACCGAGGAAAAATGGGATACTCACAGTAGACAGTTGTCATGTAGGAGCCCTTCCCCCATCAAGGGACAGTTAGAACCCAAAAGCCACAAAAAATTCCTAACGATTCCGAAAAGAACAACCATGAAATCTACATGATTGGAAAAGAAATGTTTTTTCAGACACAAAACCAAAATTATAATACCCCACCAGACACCAATTCTTCAGGGGCTAGCACGAGTGCACCAACAAAACCATTGACTATATCAAAGATACCTATTGAAACTTTGCCAAAATGGCTAATGAACCAACTAGGCGAGAAGGAAACCATTCCAAACCAGCCAATAACTATAGAATTGTGGATGATTTAGCCCAATCTCCCGCTGCCATGTCAAATTTGGAGGTATTACAATCATGCCCAAAGCAAAGGAAAGCATTATTTTCCACACTAGGCACCATCGACCCTGCCGATTTGCGCCTAATGGATTTAAATTTAGATAAAACCACCCCTAGGCTTCCTTCAATGGTTGCCTTCCTTATATCGGTGTCAGTCCAAAACATAAACATTCATGACCATTGTATAATTGAAGAGGGTGCATCCACATGCATCATGTCAAAGAACGTCTAGCAGAAGTTAGGGTTTCCCGAACTAAAGCCATCAGAAATCACACTAAGAGCATACGAGGGATGTCCATCTGATCTTGTCGGTCTCTACCAAAATGTCCCAATATTATTGGCCAGAAAGATAGTCCTTATAGACATTGAAGTTCTAGATGCTTAACTAGATTACAATAAACTCCTTGGGTGGAGTTATATGTATGCCATGTCAGCCATAGCCTCCTCCTTCTTCCGAACCATGATGTTCCCCCATGAGGATCGTATCATTACTGTCGAATAATTGACATTCCATGACAAGCGATCCATAACAAGTGTCGATGTCGTTCTACCTTATGTAGACACATCTACTAAGATGCTTACACGGTACCAGGAATATGGCCCTGACCAATTCAAACCATCATCGATCCTCAGGTCATTTCTAGGAGATCCCCCTGTTATACCAGAATCATAATCTGATATCACAGAGGCTCTGTATGCATGATGTCTACATAAAGCACTGAAGCTAGCCAGGAGATGGAGACAAGTAGTAACGACACTGATACCTTGGCAAGGGCAAGCTCTCTAGCCTATGCCGCCTCCCAAACCCCTTTCCTCTGCCCCCATCTAGTTTTGTGTCACAACAGGTCTTAGCCATAGTAGTTTTTCCAAACTTATCATTTTCAATTCTAGTTTGGTACCAGGTCCCGCATACCACGATGGGGGTCACAAAAATCACCTCTATGGGTTTAATCCCCCTCAGTCCTGAGGAGGCCCCATCTGTTAAGGAGATTGTCACAACCATCCCATCGAAGGAAATTTCCATCGCAAAACCGATGGTTACGGCCAAGAAAACCAATAAAAATTGGAAGAAGGTAGAAAATCCCATCATGCAATGGGAATTACAACCTTGCGCCATATGCGACATAGTAGGCCACCCTATCCACATCTACCCAGAGATGGATGATAAAAAACTACTCCTTAGTTCTACGATAAATATCTCAGCAACATGTTTTCGTAAAAAGGAACCAACCACAAAAAATCAAGAAAAAGAATTGCGTACCAACCACGCATGTGCCATCTATGGCCATTATAGGCATTACACCCATCATTGCCCAGAAATTTCGTGATACAAGGATGCCTTACATGCCATCGAGAAATACTATCAAGAGGATCCCTCCGTCCAGTCAACTAAAGAAGAAACTTGCATCACTTTATAACTGAAGGAGGCACGACAGTCACCAGAAAGACTCTCGTTCATCCCCCCTTCCCCTGTCAAGCTTTGTGCACTCTGCGATGAATGTGACCATTTCATCACAGAGCCTTGGAACTTTTTCAATGATGGTACCGAATTCATGTAGTATACCACGTTGACCCTCTAGCCATCCAGAATTCGTGTCAAATATGTGGTGGAAATCACCTGTTGGGGTTCCTATGTTTTGGCTGGATTGGCAAGACCAAAAGATAAGACAACATCAAACCGCTTTGGGATTCAAGGATCTAGCCCTCCTAAATCCATAGAGGGATCTCTCTATGAATGAGTTTAAAGATGTGATCTCTAAAGCCTGAAATTTGATATTAGGCTAGTTATGAAGAGCATGGTTTTTGTTTTTTTGTTTTTTGGTTGGTCAAAGACATGATGAAGGTGAAGGAAGTTCAAAATAAAGGGTGAAGATGTATGCAAGTGAGGGAATGATTCGGCTGACAGAAAAGACAAAAAACAGTTTAACCCATTGGGCTATGGAGTCATAGGAGGATTTTAATTGGACAGCAAGGTTCAAGAAGGATCCATGGGGCATGTCACTTATGTCAAAGGATCTCTTAAGTTGATTTTATGGAATGAAATCAAAGAGGAAAAGGAAAATAAAACAAATGAAGAACAATGAACAGCCTAAGATCAAGTAAGTGCTTTCAAACTATCTTGCTTCGGCATGTACTTAGAGAAAAACATAAAAGTATTCTGAGATCAGGTAAGTGCTTTTAAACTAGCCTGCATTGAAGTACTTTCAGTTAGAAAACATTTTAAAAAACAGTTGGAATAACTTAAGATCAGATAAGTGCTTCTAAACTACCCTGCTTTCAACATATTCTAAAAGAAAACACATATGATAATCACAAAGAGCAATCTAGATTAGGCAAGTAATTTTAAACCAACCTGCTTTAATATACTCTTCAAAGAGAATGTTCAAAAGAATAAAACATAGAAATAAAGCTTTCAGTAAGAGTAGGGTACTGTTGAGAGTAAATCCTAGCTCTATGTTTGTTGTTCTTTATCAGAGAAAGTGGACAGAGTGAAAGCATTAAAGAAAATAACAATTGACAGTGAGGAACACATCACCATTGACATAAATCAGGATCCCATAAATCAACAGCTTGTATTTGATGTTCAAACCAGTTACAATCAGCAAGCCCGATGGGTCTCTACAACTTCAAACTTCTCATATCAACTTATGTATCTTCAAGTTGCACACAGGGCATCAGTAGCTTCAGAAAACTATTACATGTAATCAGATGTCCAGAGACCAACATTTGCTCATCTTCTACAGAAGTATTTATAGAATAATGAGGAGGTGGGATCTGATAAAATATCTCTTGGGTCAGTTAATATAGACTAATGACTCCTCAGCCTTTGAGGGGCTCAATGAAGAAATTTACAGATGTTTATCTACGTTAATTGAGTTACATTTATGAATTAATCCTGGTGGGAGCCTTTGTTGACTTTTGAGGCTCTGTGTCATGTTGAAGTAACTCTGTTGCTGCTCCTCGAGGCCTAATGATAAAAAATATTTGCTTCTGGGCTATTCTTAATCTTTAAAATAGTTTTGCCGACAATTAGAGATAAGATCTTTGATTTTTATTAATTTTTCGGTTGTCTTTAGGCAAACACCTCTTGTTCAGGTAATGACTAAGCCTTATTTGATTTCTGTGAGGCTACAGGTGCCTTTAGGAGCTGGAGAGGGTTCGATTGGCCTCTGCTTCAGGTGATGGAGGCTTTCTTGGATCGACAGATGTCTTCGTCCCTTCCTAAAACACCTTTAATTTACTTGAGATCTGTATTTTAGGTCTGATCAGGCTTATCATGTGTCTTCCAGTCTTCATACTTTCTTTAATTGAGTGGATTAGGTGTCTTATTGTCGATTAAGACCATAATCCCTCGAAACTGTCTTCAATCCTCTGTTCTACTGTGTTTTTGTCTTTGACACTGATATTCTTTGATTTGGTGCTTGGTTCACTATGTTTGTTGGGGTGCAGGGCTGCGCAGGGGTCGTTTGGCATCAATGCTTCATGAATCATGGATGAAACGTGGAGTTGAATCCTGTGAATGATTCCCTTTGATGAATCGAAGGCTGGAGGATCGTCACCCTTAGCCTTTGAAATTTTCTTCAATTATAGTGGAAGAACCATTTAAACCCTGCAAAATACAAACAACATTATAAAATTCTGCATATATAGGTTTACTGCTTCAGAAGGCACATGGAGAGAGCATGGCCATTGGATGGCATCATCCAATGGTCGAGATTGATTAGAGGAGGTCAAAGGGAAGGCGGAAGAAGAATTTAAATCGGGGCCGTCGATCGTGCAGAGATCGACGGTCGGGAGTGGAGATGAATAAATAACGTGAAGGGGTCACATTATTCAGAAAAATAAAATAAAAAGCAGAGGAAAAGGTTCAAAACCTTGTTTCGGAAAAAAATGGTTGAAAAATGAGTTTGGGGATCGGGACACACGTGGGTCATTGGATGAGATCGGCCCTCGCGATCAACGGTGGAGATCGAGTACCACAAAACCTTATAAAACATGCCCGGACTTCAAAAATGGTTAATAAAATCATGCTGTAAAGTCCCTAGGGTCCGGATTTGCTGACTATGCGTAGAGCGATGGAGTGTGGGCCGTCGATCTGCAAATCAGATCAACGGCAGAGATGTTTTAAATGACAGCGTCGTACCTTCGCCTATTGCATGGGCTTCTTCAGAGCACGATCACCGTCCGATGAGCAGCCTCAGATCGGATGGCGCGCATCGATATCGTGCTCACTCCACATCTGACCGTTAATGCCTGGGGAAAATGGTATCGCCATACCGCCCAAGGCCACGTGTCAGCCGACGGCGTTGATCGCTGCCGATCGGGGAAAACTGCTTTCCTCTCAAAAGAGGTGCGATCAACCTGCCTGGTTTTGAATAGTTAATGATCGAAAACATTTAAAACCCAAAAAATTAATATAACAAAGGTTTAAGCTTCAGGGGAGGAAAATATATTTGTAATATGGTTCAGCGCCCATCTGCGGGGCCGTGGATGTATGGAAGATAATATGACCGGGGGGTTTTATGCATAGGGCTAATAGGCATCGAAGATTTCAATAAAAGGGGAAGAGTTGCACGCTGCGTTTCCTCCGATGCGATAAGCGCCCAAATGTCTTAGCGCCTGGTTCCAGCACCAGGGCATGTGTAGTGGGAATGGTTAAGGACTTAGCCCAAGGGGCTTAAACCTTTACACATAAATATGTATTTTTATGAAGTTTTCAATGTTTTTCCAATGGTTTTGAGGGTTTCGATAAGTCAAAGAAGAAGTCTTAAACCTTATCAAAGGGGGTTTCGATGGGGGGAAAGGGGAAAGTATGAAAATGAAAGATTTCATGGGGGTGAAGGGGTAAAAATGAGGTTAATTTAGAAAGAGGAAAGGAAGGGGAAAAAGGAGTTTGCAGCAGTATTTTGTCTTGGAAATCAACAAGATTTCTGAGTGTAAAATGAGCAAAACAGTGAAGATTTGGACAGAGGCGTGAGGCCTTCAAGATTCTTCAGGAGGTAACACGTTTAAGCAGTAAAATTTGTTCCTTGAAGACTTCAATTTTTTTTAGCCAGCATTTGATATAAATTTTTTTATAGCTGGCTAACAGTGGCTCCACTTGGGGATGGTGCCTTCTTGAAGGCATCAAGAACTTCAGACTTGCTTTCTCTGGGGGGCTGATCAGTACCTCATCCATTGGGTTTCTTTGTTTTTGCTGGGATGATTTTGCTCTAAAAACATATTAGCAAATTTCCATAAACAATGGATCTTTCATCAACAAACTTTTCTACCTACCCAATCCTACAAATTCAATATTTTTTCTTCATTAGAGTGCACTGGGATTGGCAAAAATATTTTACAACATTTTATTCTTTTTTAAAAGAAATCTAATCCATTTCTACTCCTTATTTCTCCAAGGACCCAGATTAAACAGCTGAGCGCATATGATTCTCTACCTAATCTACCATCTCTGTCAGATTAAAACCTATTCAACGACTTTATCTTCACATTCTACAACAGAAATTTAAAAAGAAATCAAGCCGTGACTGAACAATCTAACTTGTTGTGATCTATGGCATAAAAAACAAGCTGCACATAGATATTTATTTTGCAGAAAATTTAAATCAAAATGGAAGGCTTAAGATCTGAAAGTTCAAACACTTCCTTCACTTTTTACAGCTATGTTTTTTGCCTCTTTTTTTGAGCTGTTCTTTCTTTATTGACTGGTTTAGATTTTGAGCTAATTAGAACCAGTTTTCCATCTTTTTTGACTCAGACTTTGAAACAGATTGGAGTCATTCTCTTTGGAAACTTAGGTTCAGATTTTGAGCATGTTTGAACCTTTAATTTCTATCCTAATCTATCTACTGATAAGCCAAGATTAAACAATTTGGCAAATCGAATTCACTATCCTATCAACAGTAAATTTAAAACTAATTAGTCAAGATTAGGCTATTTAACTAACTAGAAGTGTGTTTTTCAGGATTTAGGCTTGCACACTTTCAGAATTTATTTCTCTTTTTGGTATGGAGCTGTACCTTTATTTTTTTTTACAATCTGCCCTCTTTTCTCTATTTTTTATTGTTTTTGTATTTTTTCCTTTTGTGAGACTAAACAAAGCAATGGTATTTACAATGGAAATGAAAGCTTTTAAATTGAACTTAGCAGTAGTAATGCTTGAGCAGCATGCCATTGACAGGACCCCCAAACATATCTGTGCCATCTAACTCTTGTAGAAAAAAGGCATTTGGACCAATGGTGGACTGAATAATGTAAGGACCTTGCCACAAACTGTCAAATTTACCATGTTTACCCTTATCTTCTCTTCTGGAGTCCCATTTGAGTACCTTGTCTCCAATGTTGAAATCACAAGCCTTTGTTCTCTTGTCAAACAACTTCTTTATGTTCTCTTGCACCTTTTGAGCTCTGTTGTAGACCTCTTCCCTTGTCTACTGGAGATGTATTGTCTGATTGATCCTCCTTACCATGTTGTCCTCTTCTGACTGTATTTCTTGGACTAATTTTATCACTGGTACACCTAGGCTGGTAGGAAACACTGCATCTGCTCCATAAACAAGCTGGTAAGGGGACATTCCAATGGACTTCTTTGTGGTCAACCTGTCTGCCCACAAAGCATGCACCAACTTGTTATGCCATGATTTTTTATTTTCCTCAAGCAGCTTCTTGATGATGGTCACCAAAATTTTATTTGATGATTCTGCTAACCCATTACCTTGAGGGTAATAAGCAGTAGAATGACCAAGTGTAATCTGATACCTGTGACAAAAATCAATCATCTTTTTGGAACCAAAAGAAGCAGCATTATCAGTAATAATCTTCCTAGGGCAGCCGAATCTAGAAAGGATATGGTCTTCAAGAAATTTTATAATGACAGAATCTGTGGCATTCCTGGAAGGGATGGCCTCTATCCACTTTGTGAAGTAGTCAGTGGCTATGAGAATCCATTTGTGTTGGGCAGATGAAGCAGGATGGATTTCTCCTATGAAATCTAGGCCCCACTGTTGAAAAGGAGCTTCAACAGTGATAGGTTGTAATGGTAAAGGAAGGAGTTTTCTTTTGCCCTCAAAAATTTGGCATTTGTGACAGGAAACTATCATTTTATGGACATCTTGGAAGAGGGTGGGCCAATAAGAACCAGCTCTAAGGATTTTATTGGTTGTGGTTTTCCAGTAGAGATGACCTCCACACTCTCCTTCATGGAATTCATGCTTGATCCTCTCTGCATCAACTTGAGGCAAACATTTAAGCAATAAACTATTAGCATTTTTCCAATATAAACATTCATTTAAAATGCAATAGTTCCTAGCTTTCAACTTTAAAAACCTTGCCTTTTTTTTTGATAAATCAGGAGGAGCATTAAGATTTGTAAGCGCATACAAGATGTTAGCATACCAAGGTGAGTTTTGGAACTGCTCTTCCACAGTGGGAGCAGGTAATTCTTCCTGTTCATCCAAGGCATCTACCATGTTAATGTCAAGGGCTTGTAGATTAGATTCAGCCATTAATTGAGCTAAGCCCTGACCTTTAATGAGTTTGGTGGGTTTGATTTCCAAATCATACTCTAATATTGCTGCAATCCATTTGCCCCTCTTTCCATCTGGGTCTTGTGACAAGATGTCTTTTACCACTATGTTAGGCACATAAGCAATGATGTGAGAATGTAGAATATACACCCTGAAGTCCTTTAAGGCCTTTACCAAAGCATAGGCCTATTTTTCCATTATGTTATATTTCAAGGGTGCATCCCTTAAAGCCTTGCTGAAAAAAGCAATAGGTTGTTCCTGTCCCTCTGGATTTTTCTGCAACAGGACTGCAGCCACAGTATGGTCTAAGGCAAAGGAAAAAATAAGGAAATCCTTTGAAAAGTCAGGGCTGATCAGGACAGGTGCCCGGGTGAGTGCATGTTTTACCAATTCAAAGGATCTTTTGGCTTCTACAGTCCACTTCACTCCTACTTCTTTCTTGAGCATATTAGTCATGTTTCTAAGGAGCTCTACTAAGTTGGGAATAAACCTCCTCAAGAAGTTAATCTTTCCAATAAAGGACTGTAATTCTTTTATGTTCCTTGGTTGGCTAATCTGTAGTATTCCCTCAACTCTTTTTGGATCTATTTTAATCCCCTTTTCTGATATAATATGGCCGAGGAGTTTACCCTCTTGTAGGCCAAACACTGTCTTTTTGGGATTTAAAGATAGTCCAAACCTTCTGCACTTTTCAAGGACCTTTCTTAGATGTTTAAGGTGCTCTTCATTAGATTTGGAATAAACTGTTATGTCATCAAGGTAAACTACAATGAAGTGCCCTATCTCCTCTGAAAATGCAATGTCCATGGCCCTTTGAAAAGTGGCCCCAGCATTCATTAATCCAAAAGGCATTTTCACATACATGAAAGTGCCCCAAGGAGTGGTGAAAGCTGTCTTGAGTTGGTCTTCTGGGAGTACTAAAACTTGGTTATACCCTGAAAAAACATCTAACAGAGAAATCCTCTTTGAACCAACTACCCTTTGTAGAATGTGTTCCATTTTGGGTAAAGGGTAATTGTCCTTTAGGGAGGCTCTGTTAAGGTTTCTGAAATCAATGCACAATCTGATTTCTCCTGTCTTTTTCCTCATAGCTACAAGGTTAGAAACCCAATCTGAAAACCTCACAGGCACTATGATTCGTGCCTCATACATTTTCTTGATTTCATTTTCTACTAGAGGCAGTTGTATTGGATTAATTCGACGCAGTTTCTGCCTAAAGGGTTTTTGGTTTTCTTTCAATGGGATCTTATGATGGATGATTTCTGTATCGTAGGATTTTAAGTCTTCATAGCTCCAGGAAAACACATTGAAAAACTCTTTAAATAAGTCAATGTATTTCTTTTTCATGTCTGTTGGCAAGGAGCCAGCTAATTTAATCAATTTAGGTTGATCTTTGGTGCCTTTGTTGCATTCCTCAACCTCAAACTCTGTATATTCTACAGTGTGTTTCTTTGCTACGTTGTTAAAATCAAACAGGTCTTCTAATGGTGCTAGCCCCCTAGGTATTTTCTTGTCCTTTGACGACAATACCTCAATGTCTTCGTTTTCTGTGTCCTCGTACTCTTCAATATGAGTTCCAAGTTGTTTAGTTAACATGTTGATTTTTACGGGACCAGATGGTTTTTCTTCTTCATGGGGCTTTTTTTTAAGGAAATTTTCATCAGATTTAGAATCTGAATCAGATAATTCAAAATCGTTCCTGCCAAGCAGGAAATCCTCTATCTGCTTATCGCCCTCAAAGACCTGCCAATATTTTTCATTATCTGGCACTGCAGGTCTATATTTTGTTTGAATAATGATATGTTTGTCACTAGGTGATTCCTGACATGAACTAGCAATGCAGGCCAATCCGTTCGCAATTATGTTTTGACTCCTTGGGACAAACACGAGATCAGATTTTGCAAATGTTTTCAGGAAATCTATGGCATTATTTTGGTATACCCTTAGTCTGGGATGCTTAACGACATATTCTCCATTTAGCTGTTTGATGACTAATTCTGAGTCTCCCTGAACAATTATCTTCTTGGCTCCTAGTTCTTTCAATAGATGCAATCCTAGGATGAGAGCCTCATACTCTGCAATGTTGTTAGTGCATTTTAAATCTAGCCTGAAAGCATGGCTCTCGGAGTAATTGTTTACAGTGTCGACCAACCATACCCCAGCTCCCGCACTCTTTTTAGTGCAAGACCCATTGAAGTTCTTGCACCATAAGGGATTGTTAACATCGTTTTGATCCCTATTGCCTTTTTCATCATTATGTTCTGTTCGGAGATCCGCAACACATCTTGATGGGTCTCGTTCCTCTGGATTTTCAAGGAGTTTAAAGTGATGAATAATGTGTTTTTCACACTCTTGAATTTTTTCACTCTGGTTTGTTGTTTCAACGCATTTTTCAAAAGTTTCTCTCCCGTTTTCTTCCATATCTAGAACTGCCATTATTCCTAGATTTGGGGCCTTTAACTGGTTGTCTGAGTCATTGTCTTCTAGCTCTGGCTTATTTGTGGATTCATTGTTGTAAAGGATAAACGAATCCAGGTCAGTATGGACAGAGTAAATGGGAGAATTTTTAGGCTTTTATGGGCTACTGACCATGAATTTCATGTGTGCCTCTCTGTATAATCTTCTAAGCTAGCTAAAGACAAGGATAGTGGCATATGTCCCATCCATCTGCATTGTACCTTGCAGCTTGGCACCCCATGATCTTGACAACAACATGCCATACTTAGGAGGCACATCAACCACCACAACATCCATAACCATGCACTTGGTTGGGATTTGAGTTAAATTCACACAAAGGTCTTTAATTAGGCCAAGGAATTTCACTCTGCTAGAGTCAAAAGAATATAAAGGCTTGTAAGGTCTGGTTATTTCTAGTCCTAGCCTTTCCATTATCACCTTTGGCATAAGGTTATGTGAGGCTCTAGATTCATGCATAGCATTATGCAGGATTTTTTCATGGATATTGAGGCTGACATAGAAAGGAGGTACTACCCCTTCTTGAAATTTCCCTTCAATTTTTGGGCCGAAAAAGAGAGCTGGTTTCTCATCATTCAAATTGACGGTGTCACTATTTTCTCCTAAGTTTAAATCTTTCAAAATTTGAGTCTTATATACATCATGAGTGGCTAACTCAATGAGAGGGATAGAAATTTTAATTTTGGCAATCTCACTTTCCAAATTGAAAGCATACTGACTCTTTGAAAGATTCAATTATGCTTTTTTGGGCACCATTTTATTAGTAGTCTCAGCTTGCTAATTTTCAGTATGTACAATGTTTGAAGCTGTTTTATCGGGAGCATTAGCTGCAATGCTAGTGCAGCTAGGTTCTCGGGTTGATGTGTCACTAGTTTGAATGTCCTTATCTTTTTCTTTACCAGAATTCTCAGCCGTTGATTTACTGTTTTCAGCAGTCACTTTAGGAGTCTTTGCAAGCTTTTTCTTAATGGTGGTTTCAGAGGACTTTGGTTTGGGATCAACTATGTTCTTTTTGCTCCTGAGGTCATATTTTTATTGGACCTGCATGATGGCACTTTCGAATCCTAACCTATAGTCCTAATTTTCCAACCCTTCCTCGTTCCAGTGTGAGTACGAGGCTTGGTTTTCTTCTGTGGGGAAGGCATGGTCTAGGTCATCTACATCCATCATATACATGTCAGTTTCCTCTGACTCCTCTATTATTCCTTCATCCTCATCAAGGAAGTTCTCTTGAAATGGAGGGATGACCTTCTGATCAGAGTCTCTTTGTCTATTTGGGGGGTTATTTCTCCTAAAGTTCTGATTTTGACTTTGGTTCTTATTCTGATTGCTGACTTGGATAGTCAAATTTTCTACCATTTTTCCTAGTCTCTCCATATTTTTGGCTAGACTATCATATTTGGGATCAGATGAAAAAGCAATGTTGTCATCCCTATAGGTTACCTTTTTCTCAGCCCTCATCCTGTCTCTTTTCTCAGTCAAGTTTTCCTCAACACTCACTGCTCCTTTCTTCATGTCTTCCAATGTATTATAATCTCTCTCCCTAAGTTGTTATCCCATATCAGCATCAAAGCCTTCAGGGTATTTTACCAGGGCCATTCCTTTGGGAGGTTTCATGTGTGGTGGAAGAGCATTGTAGATATTGTTAAATCTTGTAGAGTAGTCCTGGACACTCTCTCCTAGATTTCTTTTAATATTCTTATATTCAGCTAGAATTTGGAGAGGGTTGATTCTAATTTCCCATTTGTTTATGAAAGTATGATGTAAGGAGGAAATATCATTAATGCTATTGGGAGGCAAGGCTTTAAACCACTTCGTCACTTCTCCTCCTAAACTCTGAGCGAAGATCCTCATCTTAATTGTTTCATCCTCTATTTCCATGTAGTCAAAGGCGTCTCCCATCCTATCTACATGGTGTTGAGTGGTGGTGGATTCTTTACTAGTGAAATGAGGAATCTTAGACTGATATTCATTGGGTAAAGGAGCTAAAGGCTGGGGCAGCACCAAGGGAGCATACCATGCTGCCATGATTGGAGGTGAAGGTGGATTCACAAGAGATGGATTAACAAAAGGGACAGTGGGTTGGAGTGGCATTAGGGGAATTTTGAGGTCTAAAATGGGCCTCCTAGGGAAATTATAAAATAATAGTGGAAAAAATCAAATAAGATTTGATGACATCATCAAATTTTAGAGGGAAAAATGAAAAATCTATTTTTTCAACTCATATTTTAAACTTATCTCCCAAATTTTTTACTCAAATTTTGAGCAGGAGTACTCGTTGGATGCGAAATTTAATTCCCCATCCAAGGAGTACCCATGTTGCATACTTTCGATGGGTCCTACTACACGAAAAATGAGAAATACATAAAAAAGTGTGATTACAATCACATTTTTTATGTATTTCTCATTTTTCATGTAGTAGAGTTCATCGAAAGTATGCAACATGGGTACTCCTTGGATGAGGAATTAAATTTCGCATCCAACGAGTACTCCCACTCGAAATTTGAGTAAACATTTTGGGAGATAAGATGAAAATACGAGTTGAAAATGTCGTTTTATTATTTTATTAATTTTTAATATTTTTACCCTTTTATTTAAAAAATGGTAAATCATCCCCCATGGTTGACATCATCATCTTTAATCCTATTGGTTGTCATAAAGTTTATTTTTGTTGTACATTTTTCTTAGGAGGCCCATTTTAGACCTCAAAATATCCCTAATGAGTGGTTTGGACAGTGGATGTTGGATGAACAGATGTGGATGGACCAGGGATAGATTGCTAAGATGATCTTGGATGAGAGACATCTAAATTGAGAAGGAAATGCAAATCAGGTGGTGTGGTTTCTCTACTACCAGGATGTTCACTTTTTTCCGAGGACAAAAGTGAAGACTCTAAATCTAGCTGATCTAAATCATCGAGTGACCATGTTCTAAATGGATTTCTTAGATCTAATTGTGATTGTTGTAGAGCTGCAAGATTTTCAGGAACTGAATTAGCTCTCAAGGGTGATTTGAAAGCAGTTGAAAATTTTATCTTAGGAGACTTCCTAAGTAAACTTTCAGGGTTAGCAACTGTCTCAGGTGGGTTTGGGTCAGGGTAAGCTCTAGTATGAATCTTTCTAGGAGCCACTATGCTATGTTTTTCAGACCCAACTAAACAAGAAAGATGTTAACCAGCTATGCCAATCTTTGAGAGGTTTAACTAATCTTTTGCTAAGAAAATTTAATCCAAAATCCCTCTTACTAAGTTTGAATGATTTTATAATGATTACGGGTCCTCCCAGTGGAGTCTTAAGGTTTGTAGGATTGTGGAGTTTCCAAGTGGAAGTTTTTAGCTCTTTTGGAGGTAAAAGGTTTTATGGTCCACTACCATGTTTATTGTATATCAATCTGAAATATTTTTAGGATTTTTGATTTTATTTTCAGTGGTTGTATGGAAAACTAAAAAGTCTATAAAAGTTGGCCAAGCAAATATGAACTCAAAAATTCCCCAGTGGAGTCGCCATTATGTTGGTGACAACAATGGGACACAGAACCAGGTATTAGCAATTTAGGACACTCAGATTTTCCCCAGTGGAGTGGCCATTATGTTGGTGACGACAATGGGACATAGAACCAGGTATTAGAAATTTAGGACACTCAGATTTTCCCCAGCGGAGTCACCATTATGTTGGGGTTCCTATTTTTTGGCCAGATTGGCAAGACCAAAAGATAAGACAAAATCAAACCGCTTTGGGATTCAAGGATCTAGCCCTCCTAAATCCAGAGAGGGATCTCTCTATGAATGAGTTTAAAGATGTGATCTTTAAAGCTTGAAATGTGATATTAGGCTAGTTATGAAGAGCATGGTTTTTTTTTGTTTGTTTTTTGGTTGGGCAAAGACATGATGAAGGTGAAGGAAGTTCAAAATAAAGGGTGAAGATGTATGCAAGTGAAGGAATGATTCGGCTGACAGAAAAGACAAAAAATAGTTTAACCCATTGGGCTATGGAGTCATAGAAGGATTTTAATTGGATAGCAAGGTTCAAGAAGGATCCATGGGGCATGTCACTTATGTCAAAGGATCTCTTAAGTTGATTTTATGGAATGAAATCAAAGAGGAAAAGGAAAATAAAACAAATGAAGAACAGTGAACAGCCTAAGATCAAGTAAGTGCTTTCAAACTATCTTGCTTTGGCATGTACTTAGAGAAAAACATAAAATTATTCTGAGATCAGGTAAGTGCTTTTAAACCAACCTACATTGAAGTAATTTCAGTTAGAAAACATTTTAAAAAACAGTTGGAATAGCTTAAGATCAGGTAAGTGCTTCTAAACTACCCTGCTTTCAGCATATTCTAAAGGAAAACACATATGATAATCACAAAGAGCAATCTAGATCAGGCAAGTACTTTTAAACCAACCTGCTTTAATATACTCTTCAAAGAGAACGTTCAAATGAAGAAAACATAGAAATAAAGCTTTCAGTAAGAGTAGGGTACTGTTGAGAGTAAATCCTAGCTCTATGCTTGCTGTTCTTTATCAAAGAAAGTGGACAGAGTGAAAGCATTAAAGAAAATAACAATTGACAATGAGGAACACATCACCATTGACATAAATCAGGATCCCATAAATCAATAGCTTCTATTTGATGTTCAAACCAGTTACAATCAGCAAGCCCGGTGGGTTTCTACAACTTCAAACTTCTCATATCAGCTTATGTATCTTCAAGTTGCACACAGGGCATCAGTAGCTTCAGAAAACTATTACATGCAATCAGATGTCCAGAGACCAGCATTTTCTCATCTTCTACAGAAGTATTTATAGAAGAATTAGGAGGTGGGATCTGATAAAAGATCTCCTGCGTTAATTAATATAGACTAATGACTCCTCGGCCTTTGAGGGGCTCGATGAAGAAATTTATAGATGTTTATCTGCATTAATTGATTTACATTTATGAATTAAGCTCGACGGGAGCCTTTGTTGACTTTTGAGGCTCTATGTCATGTTGAAGTAACTCTGTTGCTGCTCCCCGAGGCCTAATGATCAAAAATATTTGCTTCTGGGCTATTCTTAATCTTTAAAATAGTTTTGCCGACAATTAGAGATAAGATCTTTGATTTGTATTAATTGTTCGGTTCTCTTTAGGCAAAAACCTCTTGTTTAGGTAATGACTAAGCCTTCTTCGATTTATGTGAGGTTGTAGGTGCCTTTAGGAGCTGGAGAGGGTTCGATTGGCCTCTGCTTCGGGTGGTGGAGGCTTTCTCGGATCGACAGATGTCTTCGTCCCTTCCTAAAACACCTTTAATTTACTTGAGATCTGTGTTTTAGGTCTGATCAGGCTTATCCTGTGTCTTCCGGTCTTCATACTATCTTTAATTGAGTGGATTAGGTGTCTGATTGTCGATTAAGGCCATAATCCCTCAAAACTGTCTTCAATCCTCTGTTCTGCTGTGTTTTTGTCTTCGACACTGATATTATTTGATTTGGTGCTTGGTTCACTATGTTTGTTGGGGTGCAGGGCTGCGCAGGGGTCGTGTGGCATCAATTCTTCATGAATCATGGATGAAACGTGGAGTTGAATCCTGCAAATGATTTTCTTTGATAAATCGAAGGTTGGAGGATCGTCACACTTAGCCTTTGAAATTTTCTTCAGTTATAGTGGAAGAACCATTTAAACCCTGCAAAATACAAAAAACATTATAAAATCCTGCATATATAGGTTTACTTCTTCAGAAGGCACGTGGAGAGAGCATGGCCGTTGGATGGCATCATCCAACGGTCGAGATTGATTAGAGGAGGTCAAAGAGAAGGTGGAAGAAGAATTTAAATCGGAGCCGTCGATCACGCAGAGATCGACGGTCGAGAGTGGAGGTGAATAAATAACGTGAAGGGGTCACATTATTCAGAAAAATAAAATAAAAAGAAAATAAAAAGGTTTAAAACCTTGTTTCGACGATAAATGGTTGAAAAATGATTTTGGGGATCGGGACACACGTGGGCCGCCAGATGAGATCGGCCCTCGCGATCAATGGTGGAGATCGGGCACCACAATACCTTATAAAACATGCCAGGACTTCAAAAATGGTTAATAAAATCATGTTGTATAAAGTCCCCCGAGTCCGGATTTGCTGACTGTGCACGGAGTGATGGAGTGTGGGCCATCAATATGCAAATCAGATTGACGGCAGAGATGTTTTAAATGACTGCGTCGTACCTTCGCCTATTGCATGGGCTTCTTCATAGCGCGATCACCGTCCGATGAGTGGCCTTAGATCAGATGGTGCGCATTGATATCGCGCTCACTCCACATCTGACCTTTAATGCCCAGGGAAAATGGTATGGCCCTACCGCCCAAGGCCACGTGTCAGCCGGTGGCATTGATCACTGCCGATCGGGGAAAATCGCTTTCCTCTCAAAAGCGGTGCGATCAACCCGCCCAGTTTTGAATAGTTAATGATCGAAAACATTTAAAACCCAAAAAATTAATATAACAAAGGTTTAAGCTTTTGGGGCGGAAAATATATTTGTAATACTTTTCAGCGCCCATCTGCGGGGCCGTGGATGTATGGAAGATAATATGACCGGGGGGTTTTATGGATAGGGCTAATCGGCATAAGAGATTTCAATAAAAGGGAAAGAGTTACACGTTGCGTTTCCTCCAATGCGATAAGCGCCCAAATGGCTTAGCGCCTGGTTCTAGCACCAGGGCATGTGTAGCGGGAATGGTTAAGGACTTAGCCCAAGGGGCTTAAACCTTTACATAGAAATATGTATTTTTATGAAGTTTTCAATGTTTTTCCAATGGTTTTGAGGGTTTTGATAAGGAAAAGAAGAAGTCTTAAACCTTATCAAAGGGGGTTTCGATGGGAGAGAGGGGATAATATGAAAAATGAGGGATTTTATGGGGAATAAAGGGATAAAAATGAGGCTAGTTTTGGAAGTGGAAGGAAGGGGAAAATGGGGTTTGCAACAGTATTCTCTCTTGGGAGTCAATAGGATTTCTGAGTGTAAAATGGGCACAATAGTGAAGATTTTGGACAGAGGCATGAGGCCTTCAAGAGTCTTCAAGAGCCAACACTTTTTGCAATGAAATTTGTTCCTTGAAGGCTCCAAAAAAGATTTATCCACCTTTTGGTATAACAAATTTTATAGGTGGCTAACATCACCCACTACACCATTGTCAATATATCCCTAGAATCTGTGCAGCACTAAATAGTTTACGCATGGCCATAGTATGCCTCTCCCTTGAAGATGGCTCTGATACAGAATCCATGGACAGCTCGACGATGCAAGAGGATGTAACAAGTAGATTCATCCTCTTCCTGCTAGCTAAAAAGCGTCTAGTCTAGGAACCCTTAGTCACCCCCAATCACTGTCCATGGAGAAGACCAACATGTGCGTTCTGTAACACATGCAATCACGTGTTCACCACATGCCCAGACCTAGAAGCGATATTCCACTGGTTCCAGATCACGTCGCCAAACAAACAGGATGGGAACACCCATGTAAGTGTTTTTTGCCTAGTATGTCAGGGAAACCACCATGAGCATCGTTGTATGTATATCTCGTGAGTGTGACCACTAATTGACATGATACATTTATTAGAGACACACCACTGAGATATCATCAATCCACAGCTCAAAAACCATAATGGAAGGTAGATTTCCCCCAAGCAACTTACCCGATTTCCACACCGACACGTTGGTCAAGTTAGAAAGGCACATCGACCTAGCACAACCCATGTCTAGACTAGGCCAACATGCAGACTATGTAACAAATTTGGCCACCAGGTAAACCAGTGCAATGAACTGAAGCACCTCACAAGTAGATTTCACATGGTATCCTCCCTCCCTCAGCGGCACCTCTCTAACTAATAGAAAATCACACACTTCTATTGTCAGATCTTCTCACATTTTCACCATACTATGAAATGTGAACACCTCCCCAAGCTTTGAGTGGAAAGAGTAGACTTTAGTCGACACTCCCCAAAAGAGTTAGACATACCCAAGCCAAAGAATTGGAAATGGAAGAGAGGACCATCTCCCCTATGCCTGATCCCTTCCGAGTGTCCACTTCAGGGACAAAGAGTAGTGTTGGTTCCCAGACAATTTACTCAGTTGGCACAGTGGTACCATGCACCATTTGCACCAACCATAACCATGAGGAAAAGGCATGCCCATTAATCAAAATATTTAGGCACCTCTACACCAGGAACAACTTCCAACACATGGAGAGTGCTTAACCTAATGAGGAATCTAACCTTGCTCTTACGTAAGTTCCCATGATGGAAATTCCCCCCCCACGAAATGACGAAGAAAAGATACACCATATATGATTCATATCATCATATATTGGAACCATGACTCAGGCTGTCTTCTCATCAATCATAGGTGTCAATTCAGCTGCAACTATGAGAGTAGTTGTACCAATGATAGTGCAAACCCAATCGATATGCACCCTATCGACTGCGTCTAGTTCCACCACATCGACAATGGAATATTTTTCATGTCTATCAACTAGCTCCTTTAGGACTGAACCTATTCCTCACGGCCTCGTGTAGAATCAATCCCCCTTACGATCCTTATTTCAATTAGATGAGGACATCCTCAAGGCGATGATGGAACCAGATTATCTGTGGGATACAATGCATCACCGCTCATTTGTTCTCCCTAGAAAAACATTTAGCCCTGACAAGAAGGGAAAACAAGAGATTTAGGTGATTGAATCAAAATATTTCCTTCCATTAGGGAAAGTTGATTGGTTCAAGAAATTCCCATTCCAGCGCCCGACGCGTTCGAGGAAGGGAACATGTCAAACAATTCACCTACCATCAAGGTGAACGTCTCTCAAAATCCTGAAAAAGTCAAAGAAATCTCACTGGGGGTAGCATGTTCGCCAACATAGATAACCTCTTACACTCACTTGCTGTAAGAGTATCGATATATCTTCACATGCGACTACTCAGAGATGCTTGGGCTTAGTCCCACTATTGTAGAGTGCCATATTAAAACCTGGTCTGACGTACCACCAATACGCCAGAAACAACGTCAACTGCACCCATCCAAGGCAGAAGTAATAAAATGAGAAATCTACAAGCTTCAAAAATTAGGGTTTATCTACACCATCGCTTACACGTCTTTGGTTTCCAACCCTGTTCCCGTCATGAAAAAATAGGGCACCATACCCGTTTGCACCGATTTTTGCAATTTTAACAAAGCATGTCCCAAGGACAATTACCCTACCCCATTCATCGACCAATTCATCGATGCTTGTGCAAGTCACAAGACCCTCTCGTTCATGGATGGTTTTTCTAGGTATAATAATATTTAAATCCGTCACACCGACTGGTAAAAGACCGCGTCCACTACCCCCTGGGGCACATTCACATACAAGGTAATGCCATTCGGCCTAAAGAACATTGGAGCCACCTTCCAAAGGGCCATGAATTATGTCTTTCATGACTTGGCACACCTTATCCTCACCTACTTGGATGACCTCACCGTTCGATCCAAGAAGTGATTAGACCACCTCGAGGATTTGCGACTGGTATTCCAACGATGCTGGAAATACAACCTATGATTGAACCCCCTCAATTGCATATTTTGCGTCATGAAAGGAAGAATTTTAGGTTTTATCATGTCCTAGCAAGGAATTAGAGTGGACCCCCTCAAAGTCCAAGCTATCAAAGAGGTACCTTCACTTAGAAACCTTAGGAAACTACAAAGCTTGCAGGGAAAGGCCAACTTTCTGAGACGTTTTGTCCCATATTAGGTCACTTCTACTAAAGGATTCCTGTGTCTCCTTCGTCAGGACATCCTGTTCAAATGGGAGGACCAAGCCCAACAAGAATTCAACACACTGAAAGACACATTTTCTTTAGGACCACTGATCAGTCCCCCCAGATTACAACAAAGACTACACCCTGTTTCTATCAACATCTGAGACCTCTTTGGCCGGAGTATTGATCTAAGAGGGCCCAAATGGGAAGGAGCATGTAATTTATTACGTTATAAAAACCTTATCAGGCCCTGCATTAAGATATGATAATGAAGAAAAGACTGCCCTAGCGCTAATTCACGCAGTCTAAAAACTTTTCCACTAGATATCTTAAACACCACAACGGTTGTCACAAATATTAACCCCATCAAATATCTGCTCATGCACCGCTTAATGAAACACAAATACACCCACTGGATAGTCATTCCGCAAGAATATGACTTACAGTTTCACTCCTCTAAGAGAAAAAAGGTGTTAATATTAGCAGAATTCATTACGGACCTTCCAAGTCATATCAAAGGATCACTAGTCAATGATTCGATATCACGCAAACATATTTTCCTTGTAGCAATAGACGACCCTTGGTACAGATATATCCTCCTCTTTTTATGAACCAAAAGTTCAGACCGCATCTCACTCATGACGATCATCGGCACATTCGCCATTAGGTCCCCTGATACCTCCTTATGGGAGATTTCTTATACCGACGGGGCATCGACACCATCTTACGTCGATGCATTACCCATGACCAAGTGGAACAAGCCCTTAATGAATGCCACAATAGAATTTGTGGTGGCCACCTCTCCAAAATGGCCACCACTAAAAAAGTCCTATGGGCAGGATATTTTTGGCCCACTTTATTTCACGATTGCATTTCAGTAGTCAAGAGGTGCGATTGATGTTAACGCTTCACTCACAAGGTGAGAGCCCCTCTCGCTCCCCTACACCCTGTCATCGTTGTTGGTCCCTTTTGTAAATGGGGGATCAAATTCATGACTTGCAACCTAGCATTGTTGGGAAATCACAAATACATTATTATAGTTGTCAATTATTTCACCAAGTGGGCAGAGGCTATGCCCACATATGACAACATCGCAAAAACCGCTACACGATTTCTGTTTAACCATGTCATTGCCTGGTTCGATGTACCCAAGGAGTTAGTCTCCGACCACGGGAAACACTTCGAAAATGAAGTTTTCTAGGAGCTCTCTCACCATCCCAGATTCACACATGAATTCACATCACCATACTACCCCCAATCCAATGGACAAGTAAAGGTTGTGAACAAAGTACTCAAAAAAATGTTACAACGTATGGTGAATAACCATAAAAAAAACTGGCACCACATGATTTTCTTCGCCCTGTGGGCATACTGCATGGCAGTGAAAATTTCAACAGGGTTCACACCCTTTCACCTGGTGTACGGGGTCGAAGCCGTGATTCCCATAGAACGTGAAATCCCAAATTTACACGCCGCCATCGAACTCCTCAATGACACCCAGTCTCTAGAGCAGTGCTTAGTACAATTAGAGTTTGTTGATGACAGTCGAAGACAGTCGCTCCAGCACAACGAGGCCCATAAGAAGCGGGTGAAAGAATCGTTTGATCGCAACATCAACCCTCGTTCATTTATCAAGGGAGAGTTATTCCTCCGCTATAATGTCGCAAAAGAAGCCGTAGGGCCAGGAAAGTTTGAAACCTTGTGGAAAGGACCCTACATCATAAAACATTGTCGCCTAAAGGGGGCATGCATCTTGACAGAGCCAAACTGAACATGCCAGAGTTACCCCGTCAACGGTTCTTACTTCAAGAAATTTTACCCATAAATGCCAAGAGGGCTCAGCCCTAGAGTCAACATACACACACTAAAACTTTAATTTTTGATCAAATATTTGTCACAAAAAATGCTCTATTGTCACAAATGGATTTTCAACCCAACCATTACTTTGGATTTGCTGATGGAGCATCATGATGGTCTCAAATTTTAGCAGCAGTCGCCTGGATCATCTATCACCATGACCGATCACTATTCTTCACCAACGAGGTATGCATCAGTTCAACAACAAACAATCAGGTAGAATATGATGTCGTAATTGGGATTATGTGTGATACCTTCAATCAAGGCATTCACCACTTTCATATCTACCTAGATTCCCAGTTAGTGGTGTTATAGTTAAACCAAGAATTTGAGGTACAAGATTCACATCTGTTTAGAAAATATTTGAGTGCAAAAATATTAAGTCGTCACTTTGATCACATTGCATTCACACTTGTGCCAAGAAATCAAAACCAGACAATAGATTGCATAGCTAACCATATCCTAAAATGGAATGCATCTCAGTTAAACCATTATACATAAAAACAAAAAACAAAAAATAAAAAACATAGATGTCCATCAACGCAACACATTATACATAAACACATATGAACATGGGGCACACCATATAGAGCCACAAGAAAAATATCTCTCATATAAATTTATCGAAAAATGTCTATGTACAAAAGAGGAGTCATGTATCTGACTCATAAAGTTAGCCAAAAAATACATAAGTGCAAGTCGACAAAAATAAGGGAAACATCCTCATAACGGGTGCTTTCCCTGTGTAAAAAAAGCTTCTAGGGTTGTGCCCCTCCAGGTTGGGCACCTTGACCCACGACTGCTCCTGGTACCAACACTAAGGCAGCTGTCAAGACTGAGGCTACCACCCAACGCAAATTCAATCGATGGCCCCTCTCATGGGCCATCAAATTTTCCAACCAAACGTCATCCAGATCATCCACAAACCGATGGGTAGGCATCCCTTGGGTAAGCCATTCCACTCATCCCCATGCATCCTCCATATCGTGGGCCTTCACCTGTAGAGCAGCTAGTTTCTCCTTCACCTCTGTAACACGAGCCTCTGCTGCCTCGGCACGAGCGATCGCCGCAACACAATCGACAGCAGTCGATCTGAAACCCTTCCCATAGGGGCTATCCACACCACTGGGTACTCCACCCTGAGGCTACACCAGATCCCCTCCCTGTCCCCCTACTGGGAGCGAAATTCCTTGAGGCCTTCGGATCGGATGGTGCCCCACCAACTGAGCCACAGGACATTTGAACTTGCCAACATCTACAAGAGTAACAATACTATGTCAGTGTGATCATAATACACATATAAATCATAAATACTCAAGTAAATGCATAATAAAACGTAAAAAACATACCTGCTGGCCCCCATGCATATCCCGTAGGAAGACCCATGTCTGGGTCTCCACGGAAGCCCATCCCTGCATACGGGTAAGGCAGGAACATCTGAGGATTGGCCTCAAACCAAGCCTCTGTAGTGGCGTTCCAGTAACACCCCACCTGTCCTCCCTCACTACGAGGCATCATGGGAGACCACCTCCTCATACAAGGGTCACGAGGACCCCCAACAAGCATTGCCACCACAAGCCTCAGCAACACCACTCTCTCATACATGATGCTACACAATATGCTAGCATACGTGAATAACTTATATCCATCACGGACATTCGAGAGCTGAGCCAACATCCATTCGTAGCAGTGATGGGAAAAATCAAAGAAGTGTCTGGCCCTTAGCCGGGGCTGAACACCGATCTGCGGGCCCGATTCTTGATTGGGCGAGGACGACCCCATTAATCACACAATCACCACTAGAGCACACCGCTCACCCAGGTTAGTCATAAAGGCTATCTGAATACAACCCTCCATGAGAGGTGCCCCACCACAATGGTTAGCCGAGAATCACTGAAGATCCACCCCACCAGGGGGAAGTGGATAAGGGAGCACCTTACCCTAAGGCAGTAGCCCGGTCACAAAATATATATCCATCTCGGGATAGATAGCCAGATCATATCCCCACAACACCATAACCTTGCGCTGCCTGTTCCAGCATCAAATCAGGTAGTGCAATAGATGATCCTATGATTTCAAGAGGTTATTCTCCAAGAACTTGATAATACCCCAACTCGTTAACTGTTGGCATGCATTGAAATCATGTTCCACAAAGATTAGGAGGTCAGTCCAGTCCCTTTTTGGGTATGTGTTATATTCTTTCCACGATTAGTCGCATGCATGGGGGGGTCACAAGGGGGGTGATAGAACCCCCTATACATTTTTTCAAGCACAGAAGGGGGGTCACGGGGGGCAGCAACACCCCAAGAAAAAAAAAATTGACCCTATTTTTCGGTGGGCAGACCTGCCCATGGTTTTGTGCATGGGTTTGCACATGGTTTTGGGGCATGATGGTTTTCGGCCCTTGGTATTTTGTAGATCCGATCAAGGGAAATATGGTTATGTTCTAATCCAGTGTTAATGGATTGGGGTTTATGTATGCTTTGACATGTATATATATGTATGTTGTAACACTAAAAGGGATATAATGAAAAATCAAGCTGGTAGTCCCGATTTGGGATCCATGGGAAAATATTTGTGTATATCTGTATTATGTTTTATGCTCTTGCTATTGTTTATTTTCTGTCTTTAAGATCTGTTATCACTCAGGCTTTCCTTGAAGTTGTAGAGAAAAGGAAAGAAATCCGAGGTAACCACAAACCAATCTTTTAGATACAAAATCTAGCCAATCTGTATCCAGAGAGGGCTCTCTCTTTATAATTTAGCTTTGTTTTAAGAGGTATTAGGCTAGTTATAAAGTCCAGGGGCTTTGTTTGAATTTGAGTGGTGGAATTCGATAACTGAGGGTAAGGTTGAGTATTTCAGGCCATTGGGCTATGGAGTCAAAAGATGGCTTCACTGGATTAAGTTTATCAATAAAAGATGGCTTTACAGGGCAAGATAATCAAACCAAAGAACAATTTCAGATCTAAAGTGAATGAAATGGTTTCAAAATGGATGAAAGGCAATTAAGAATCTTTCAACATATTCAAAGAGGGAAAGTGAGTGATTACCAATAAAGAGCAATTAAGAATTCTTTACTAAGTAATCAAATGCATAAACTAGTGAAACAAGAGCAATTAAGAATTCATTGTCTATAACCAGTTTAGAAGAAAACATTTAGAATAACAACAATTGAAATGAGAGTACACTTAAGCAATTTATGATTTATTCTTTTTTGTCAATTATTCAGAAATGGAACACAGTGATATTATAAACAGATATAAAAACTTCAACACAAGGGAAAGGATGACTTATTGATCCGTAGTTTGACACATGAATCCTGTAAAAAGTCTTTTAGCTTCAATTCATCATCCAGCTAGCCACAAAGAAATTTCTCCAACAACACTTTATTCCGAAAAAGTCAAAATTACATCAAAGTATAAGAATCCACCCTCAATACTCCAATTGAGGGAGTATTTATACAAAAAATTATACAAAATATCTCATAATAATTTTGAGATATTATCTAGGATGACTAATAAGTATTTTACAATAAAATAGAGACAGATGGTCTCGTAGATAAGAAGAAATGGTAACTGATGTGTGTTGTTCCCTTCTTTTGAGAATGTGCTAGAGGCAGGTCCTATGTTTCGGATTACTGCTGTCTTCTCTAGTAATTCTGCTTTGACTGCCCTGTTTCACTGATACTCTTTACCTGTTCTGATACTCTTTGACTTTGATTTATCTTTTTATCCTTCTTTACTATAGTAAATGATCAAAAATTTATGAAAGGATAAATTTTTTACAAAATTTCTAGCAGGTCTTCCCACCATTTATTTTCTAGAATCCTGGTTCTTTGTAGCTTTCTGAGAGTTTCATTAGTTTCTGTATACCTAAATAAAGTAGGTGGGGCTGGAAACAAATGTTCTACTTCATGCTCAAGATAAAACAACTTTTATAATCTATCATGAAGATTTCTTCCTATAGGTAATGCTGCTGTTGATGAACTGGTTAAGGTATTAGCCTGAGTTTCAACATACTTGTCCAATTTCTTGACATAACTATCAAGGACTAGGTAATCCTCTATTTAACAAAATATTCAAGCTTTTCCTATAGGCAGTGATCTCCTCTTGCATGTTAGAGCATCTTCTTTCCAAATTCTGCATTAGAGTTCTTTTGGTAAAAACTCTCTTTATTTCTAAATTGTTCCAGTCCTATCCTAAATACCAAATTCTTCAAGCTGCTGCTTGTTCTGAGTATATAGAAAATGGATAAGTTGATTAGCTTCATCAGGCCTGTTTCCCAATTCTTCTCTTGCTCTTATGACTTCTTCTATAGCCAATTTGACTAAATCATTCTGCTCCTGCATTATTTGAAGTGAGGACCAAATATCTTTTATTGATTGGATGATATTGTCCCAAAGAATTTTAGTTATTTTCTTTAAAGGTTTCTCCAATGTGAGATCATTTTCCAATGCTTTAACCAATTTCTCTAATCTCTTGATCTCTCTTGTTTTATCAGCAACACTCATTTTTGAGAGATCATATCTTTGTTCTAAATTAGTAAGCTGTAACTTTGTGTGATGGAGTTCTATTACTTGAAGTTTTAATTCATTCATTGACTTTATTAACTCTTCAGAACTCGTATTGGAAGTATCTACATGTGATAGCCCTGTTGGCTGACCTGTTGGCTGGCTTGTTGTACCTGTGATAACCTCTGCTGCAGATGCTGGAATACTTGACTGTTTATCTTTTAATGCTTGTTCAAGTTATTTTTCTATTCCAGTCAGTTGCTCATTCAGTCTTAAAAGTAAGTCCATCATTTCTTCTTCAGAATTTTTCTTTATTACTTCTTCAGTTTGAGGATGTCTTGAAGCAGGTAATTTCAACTGTTTTCTCAATGCTACAATATCATCATCTTTTTTCTTGATTAGGGCCTATATACCTTTGACATCCTTTGGATTGTGACCTAATCCAATGATTATTTCCTCCAATGTTTTTATACTGTTATCTTTGGATTGAGAAGAAGCTTTTTCAAGCTGCAACTGTGCACTAGTGTTCTCCAAAGAATCTTGTATCCTGTGAGCCGCCATTGCTTTATCGGTCAGAGTAGAATTGATCATTTCACCAGTCTGCTTATGTAACTCAATCTGATCTAAAGGATGAATATCCTTTGCTAAGACTTCAATTTTTTTTTTGATATAATCTGCAGCTGTTTGAGGTTGCTGCACTTTAGGTTTGAAGTGACTCATTATCATTTTGCCTTGCTGAATGTCATAAGCTGACATCAATCTTTCTTGATTCTTAGGAGCCATCTTCAAATATTGATTATAAACCTAGAGTCTTAGAGGATCATTTTTGGCTTTTATATTGATAAATGTCTTCTTTATATCTCCTGCATCTTTAACTGGTGTTTAGAAAGAATATATTTCAACACTCTGTTGTTTTTGTAGTTCTTTTCTTAGTGAAGTAGTGGATGCTTCACTGACTGTACCTATTTGTTGACTGCTCAATTGTTCTTCTCCTTGACTATCAAGGATTTCATCAATGGATTCCACTTCTGGAGGAATATTCAATTTTTTTTTCTTCTCCTAAGGCTGTTGTGAGGATCCAGTGAGAGGGGTAGCAGCTTCAGCATCTCTCTTTTTGCCTTTTTCTAAATTTAGTGGAGTCTGCAAAATTGACATTTCTACTGGATTGGTTTGAACAGAAGAAACTTGTACTTGATCCCGTCCCTTGGAATTTTGAGGTTGTTCTGTTATGGTGAATGTTTCTTTAATTTGTATGTCAACCTCTTTTTATTTTCTCTTAGATGATACTGCAATGTTTTCTTGTAATATCTGCTGAAAAGTTCCAACTGAGGAAGGACCAACTTCTGATCTTGGTACCTGTGCAAAAGAATCCAGGTCAAGCATTTTTCCAAGGTATTTCATAACATTGTCAATATTGACCTGCTCACTATCCTGCTCTATCAAAGTTCCTTCCATCCATTCATCCATATTAGCATATTGTTCAATTTCTGGGATTCTTTGATGAATGTATGGTGCTGATTTATTTTTCATTCTTTTATCACAAATGAAGCTGAATGGGTCATAAGGTACCCAATAGAAACTTTTTTGTAATTTGAAACGGTCTTCTAATATCTTTTCAGCTTCTTGTCCAGCATCCCTAGAGTTACAAATAAAGGGACCTAATTGACTTTTGATCCGGAGTTGAGCCTTCTTCTTTGCATTACAGAAATGAAATATATCATAATTGTTCATTTTCCTGAAATACTCTAATGCAAAGAGTCTCATTGGGACATATTTTGGCAATTTGAATGGGCATAATTCACATCCATATATTTTGACTTCTGTATGATTTTGGTATAAATACGAATCACCAACTTTGTATTGTTTTGAAAGATGTAGAGTTTTCTTGATTTAATTATTGAGTCTAGGAGGGGAAACTCCTGTCAACAGGGTGGTTGCAGGGTGTATAAAAAGATCAATAAACTCCTTATAGGAATATGGAGAATCTCGAGAACTATGGGTGATGGCAGACCAAAAGATAACAGATCTAGGATTCCCTTTGGCATCAAGTTTTTTTTTTTGACATAGAAAGGAAAAATTTCAGATTGATAATAAATCATGAGATGATAAATAACAGAGGAATACTTGAATACTTTTTCATTGTCCAATCTCATGAATTGATCATGGATTTTGTCTGCAATGTAGGATGCAAAGTCATACTTGACAGCAGGAGGTTGTCCAGGGGTGAAAATAGACAATAATACTAGGGTCAATTCGTCAACATATTCACTAGTATTAAAGCCCATTATAAAGGATATCATACTCAGAATAAGTTGACCTTCCTCAATGAAAAAAACACAACCATAAGGGGGAGGGCCTGTAGGCTGATGGTTTGGCAACATGAAGATTTGGCAGATGCGAGTTAACTCCTCTTGGGATAATTTGGTAGATTTCTCAAGTAATTATCCCATGAAGAGGGGAGTGAGGGCTTGATCAGGTTGAAAATGTAGCATCTCATTGATAGACTGAGCAGTAATAGAAAAAAGGACGTTTTGACTTGAGGATAAAACTGCTCTTTGGGTGGGATCATAGTTTGCATGATAGAAATGGATTATTTCAGGGAAAATATGGACTGAGGGAAAAAGATACCTGGGAAGATTAGATTCCCATAACCCGATAATATCCAAGCCATTCAAATAATTGTCTCTGTAGTGGCAAAAAATTCGAAGAGGGCTTTCACTAAAAACTAGGTCTTTAATTTGGAAATCTTTGTCTACTAATAATAAATAATCCAAGTCTCTATGAGGGGCGTTCAATGGGGCAACGTTTAAAGCCACGGGAACCTCCATTTCTGGTTCTTGTGGATTCTGAAATGGAAATTGGCTTTCGGATGGAAAAACGGAAAAATTACAGGCTATGGGGATGCAATTTACAATTCTGGGGATTGAAAAGAAACCAAATTGAATTATCTCTTTGTCTTTCGCGTGAAATTTAAACTCAAGCTAGGATTTCACAGAGTTTCAAGTGGGAATTGGGGTAAATACCCATTTTTTGGGAGATGAACAGTGTTCAAACAGGTACAATCTACGGCGGACGAACTCTGGATTACTGGTATGCAATAGTCCTCAGCAAAGTACAGTTAATGGTGCTTGACAGTTGGTTTTTTGACATTCTCTGCATGGGATGTGGTCGTTCACAGAATAATGAAACTGACGCGGGCAGAATTGTTTTATTCACAAAGTCAAAAGGGTGGCGAATTTTTTATTATTTTAATGAATGATGTTAGCATGTACGGCAGATGAGTCATGGGAGGGAGGTGGTAAGTGGTTTTTTCTGCACCGCTTTTGAGGGAAGGCGGTATTGAGCGGATGGGTAGCGATTCCACAGAGTGAATGACGCGTGGCAATGGTATTGTTTGAAACCCACTAGCATTTTGCGTGTTATTGTTCAAATCAGGGATGGCCAGCAGAATTATCAACAACCGTTGATCTTGGAGAGGGTGATCGAACGGTGGTCGGGGCGGGAGGTTGACGGGGGAGTTAATAGGAGGGCCCGACGTAATTTATTATCAATTAATCGTTTCGGGAGCATTTTGATTGGCGGTTTAGGTTCTTAATTAATCGTAGGGATTAATTAATTCCTGCGTACGATGAAGGGTCGGGGAGGAAAAAGCGCCAAGGATGGTTTATTTTTTGTTTCAAACATATATAAATATGTTTAAATCATTTTTTGAATATTTTATTATATAGTAATTAAATCAACATGATTCTTTTACCATAGGGGGCGGGAATAATATATAATGATATATTTTAACCAAAGGGGGTATAAAGTGGGTTTTTATTTAAACAAGTGGGAATTAAATACTTTGGTTAAAACTATAATATATGGGTTTTTTGGGATATTATATAAAAGGAGTTATATATAATAGGAGAAGGTCATTTCTATAAGGAGTTAATACATAACATTAATGTTAATATGACAGGGGACAATGTAAACTAAAAATAGTTAAATATAACCAAGAAAGTGAAGATTTAAAAGTAAATTGCATTATAATACTTTCATCACTTAGACTTAGAATAAAAAGTGATTTTGAGGGCTTTTCATGCAATAATGTATGATTTTCCTAAGTAAAATAGGATTTTAATTAGGAAAATATTTTTGAAAGGTGGATGAATGCTATGAAGAATGATTTCAAGTACTAAGGCTTTTCCAATTATTGGGCGGAGGGTCCGGTCCCTCCAAAATGTTATTCATCAGTATTTTTTACCTGTTAGTGATGACTAGTTCAACAACCTAGTTTTCCAACAGCTGATCTTAAAAATTTGTCAAATTTTCCAGCCGGGAAAACACCCATAATTTTTTTTGCTCTCCTTACTTTTCAGTTCGTCCATGACAAGTTGAAATCCCATTATCCAATCCTACCTAACCCCAGCCATACTAAGTCTGCCTGTCAGCTCTAAAAGGACAATCCAAATCTGCTTCAAAAAACTCCCCTAAGTTAGGAAGTGGCGCTTTAAGGCATTTTACCCTTGGCAAACATCAAAAGGCCAAAAACCTCCATCTGCTACAAACCAATCATGTCAGGCCTCCCAGTCTGCTAATGAAGTTAGTCACAGCTCTAAGTCGCGCCACTTACACACCCCTAGTTATCAGCATTGCATAGACCACAGTCTCAAGCTGATTATTAGGTGTTTTACACTGTTTATGGATTTTACAAGCGCAAGAAACATGCCAGATCACTCAAAATAAAATTATTAACTCCACATTAGAAGAACAACTGCTTCTCAATGTGAACATAAGCCTGAGATATATCTGCAGGACAAAGAGTTTCTCATAAAGACCTTGCAGCTTCATTCATCATGAAAACACAGTAGAAGAAAGACAACATTGTCAAACAAGCTTGTTATTTGTCATGGCCCAAAACCTCCTTCATCTATAAGCAGAGAGTTAAGGCGCCTTCTTCATTTACAAGCAGAGGGCGATGGCCAATGTTGACTTGAAGAATTGAAAAACTAACTGTAAGCATAGGTTTGTTTTTTACTAGACAGTGAAATAGTGACTCAAGGTTTCTAGGGGAAAGTGATAATCAAAAACAGGGCTAAGATCTGAAATGTTCAAATCAAGAGAAAGCAGAGTTTTTGGTTTTATGTCTTAAGAAAGAGCATAGAATAAAGTTTCACGCATCATCGTCATGGCGCAACAAAAAGATACTTCATTGATCAAAGCTATTGTAACAAGACATCTTTACAGGGGTGCTAGTATGAATGGCTCAAATCAGTGTTGAGCAAGAAGACACTTCAGTAAAAAGGACCTCTGTGTGCTCTTATGTTTCTGTTGGGCTGTGGGATAAGGTCTATGGTTTCCAGATAAACATAGAGAAAAGGCAGGCAAGTAGTACACAGCCCCAGACATAAGACATTTTGATATCATTCAAAGCACTAGTGCAAGTCCAGTTGTTGCAATCTACACTCCACCACAAAGATAAGTTTATTTTTCAGACGCAGAAGGGTTGGTGATTTCAGAGCTCCATTAGAAGGAAAATGGCCAATGAAAGCCTTGGTGTCTGTGAATAATTATAGCTGCTTTTTCATATCTCACATACTTGCCTCCTCAACACAAAGATATAAAAAGGTTATGATCTGAGTTTTAAAAAACCTTGGACAGGCATGAAAAGCTAATCAAGCATGTCACTATTGAGAGCAATTCTATTTATAAACAGGCGCCTTTTCAAAACTATTTATCACAGCTGACACAGAAAATTTGGGTTTATCTCATCAAGGGACATCACCACTAAAATAATTGTTCATAATGTGTAAAAGGGGGATGGTCTATAGTTATTAAGGTATGAATCCAAGGTTGAAGCTCTGTGCTAAGTAATCACCAAAGAAGACAGTATTAGCAAAGGTCACCTTTTCGATCTGTATGCATGAGTCAAAACAGTTTAACATTTCCAAAACAGATTTGTTGGTTATAAAGGGTTGTTCCATATGGAGATTGTTTAAAAAGCACAAAAGACACCACTGCCAACATCATTTCGAAACCCAAGTTTCACGAGTGCACCGAAGGTATTATTGAAGAAAGCAAAAAAAAAACTTTGATAGCTCTGGCAAAGACTAACCAAAGGGTTTATTTCATTTTGCATTTCAAAAAACAAAGTGACCGTTGGGTGTTTGATGTGTCAAAGGAGTGAGGTCGAAGGGTAAATTTCATTTTCAAAAATCTCCAAGCAAGAAATCGAGCCTCTCTATAGTCTCCAAGCGTTGGAAAGCAAGTTTCGGGTCAGTTTGCAGAAATTTGAACGAGTTTGAACCGTTTTAACCTGCGCGGCACTCCTGTAGGAGTGCGCAGCACTCCTGGACAATTTTTTTGAACTGCGCCACAAGGGCACGCGGCACTCCTGTAGCCGCGCGCGGCGCCCCTGTAGCGGCGGGTCACGGGCGCCCGACACCGACCCGACAGGCCACCCGCCAGGTTTCTGCATGGCTTTCTTCTCCACAAAGGTGCCGCGCATGCCTCCAGCCTCCAAAAACGCTCCTAATGGTTGCTCAATGTCTTCAAAGGACCATTCACCGATCTGCAGAGATGTTTACCCGTCTTCCTTGAATTTTTCACAAACTGTGAGTGGTGAGGTTCTGTTGAAGCCTAGAAAATCTCTGCTTCAAACATTGGGGGAAAAACCACCCGGTCGGGACCTTAAGACAACTCCTTTTCTGTTTGGGATGGTGGCTCCGACTGGATTTAAAGGACCAGTTTCCTTATAACTAAGTGGATTAAATTGGATGGGTGAAAATGGGACTAGATTAACAGAAAATAAAACTATCTAATCTAAACTAAATACTGATAAAGAAATTCTAATTTTAACCCGGGTGATTATATGTGAATACAACTTAGGATTGTTTCAATCTAATAATAACCATGGAAATGTATTATTAATTAAATTGAAATATGCAGAAATGAATAAAGATAACTCTGTTTAATAAATTAAACAGAGTTATATTAGCATATTGCATTCATCATCATATACCATTCATATATGCTTATAAATGATAACATTCCAATTATACTAAAAAATGATAATATAAAAAGGAAATATTATGAAAACCAAATATATAAATGATAGCAAATTCTTCAAATGAATACCATATAACAGAGAAAATCAACAGTGAATAGATAAAAATACCTCATTCATCTTGAAGACTGTCAAATGAAATGTGATACTCTGATCTAGTAACTCCGATGTAAAATTAAATCCAAAGGCACAAAAATGCAACACTTCAAAGATAATTTGAGCACCCAAAAATCACCAGATGTGATCTTTCATATAAATATAATAAGGAATGAAGTACAGAAATGTTAGCTCCAAATCCCAAAAATATTACAACTTCCGATCCTTCTCTAAATGCATGAGAGGGATTTAAATAATAAATTACATAACAAAATCCTAATACCACTGCTACAATCTATCAAATTAAAACTGAAATGCTATCTTGAATGAAACTGACTCATTGTTTTTCTCTCTCGCTTGATGAAGCCAAGTTGCAAATGTTCAACATATCTCGGAGTCTTGGTGGATGACTCATCTCAGAATGAAACTGTCCAGCATAGGTGGCATCGGAAAATTCTGGAATTAGACAATCGACAACGTTTGATAGAAATTTGATAGTTGTCTGTTGATTGTTTGGTTTGATCAAATGAGTCCACATACTGTCCCAGGATATTGTTTGAAGTTTGCCGATTTGTTGACTTTTCCTTTCCATTTCTTCTCTCCACCTGTCTTCAGTTTCTTTTATTTTTGGCAAACTGCCAGGAACACAATCTGAAATGAGATTGATTGAGTATAAGCTGTCATTTATGAGTTGCGTGATATTATTCATCATATTTCTGGCCCTTGATATTGCTCTCTCAGCTTTCATTATTTGATGTTCCCATTCTGTAAATAAGATTTCTTTGTGTTTTTCCTCTATCCTAGGAAGATTTGCTTCTTTTCCCTTTTCTATATCCTGCCAGTTGAGAAACTCAGAAATCTTTTCATCGGCATCATCTATTTCTTGTCTAAGAGTTATGATATTTTGGATCAAAGATGAAGTAATATCACAAAAAGGTTCTACTTGTGACAGCTTTGAGCAAAATTCAATTAACTGCTGAGTCAATAGTTTATTAGCCTCAAGGGCTTCTGATTTGAATTCATTTAACTTTGGGTAATCTTTAAACTTATCCAAAGTTGCTTGAAATTCCTTTTCTTGAATCATTTTTGCATTTTCCTCATTTTGTAACAGACTTTGTAACTTAGAAATTTCTTCATTTAGCTGTTTTTGTTTGCCTAAAAGTTTTTCATCAACTTTCTTCTTTTCTTCAACAAGCTGTTTTTCCAATTCTTTAGACCTGAGTGTCTGATCCTGTAGTTGCTGTTGCAATTGGCTAATCTGTTGCTGATTTTCCTTAGCTTGTTCTTCCAGTGAAGCTATGTGAAGATCTTTCTGAGTTATCAGTTGAGAAACTTCTACAACTTTATCCACTGTTGCAGAACTATAAGCTCCTGTGTACTGGGACAATTTCGTGAGGTCTTCAAATGGATTCATTTCATTGTTCTTATAAACAATATTCATAAATTCCTCTGATGGAGTAGAAAATATGCCCTGTTCTGTTTTTCTTTTCTTTCTTTGTCTTTTGACAACAGCCTTATGTTTAGGGTTGTAAAATACATCCAAAGGAGGGATCTCCTCACCTTTTAATAAAATATGCCCTGTAGGATGTTCAGGAATGATTTCAACATCCTGCTCTATTTGTTCTTCATCTTTATCCTGCAATCCAAGCTGTTGAGCAAACTGATCATATTGTTTTAATAGCTGAGAAGAAACATCAAGATTAGTGGAAACCATAATCTCCTTAGTTATTTCTTTTCCTTTTTCTTTATCTATGCTCTGCTCAGTGCTTTTGTCATCCGATCCATCCTTTTGATTATGCACATCATCATTGATATTTGTGCATTTGTCTATCATTTGAGCAGTATTTCCCTTTGGGACATCAGGTTTGTCAATAGTGACCACTTTTTGAGTATGTACAGTTGGCTGGTTGACAGCCGATTGTGTAATGATTTTGCTGGTAGATGTTTCTACTGGCGTTTGGCCGAATGCACCTTCTGTCTCTGATTTTTGGATTTGAGTTCTCAGCTGGTCTAGAGGAACTCTCAACAATCTCTGGCTTCTAAATAAGAGAAATTTATTTATTTCCTCCTGTTGAAATTTAGACTTGGCCAAGTCAAAAATTCGAGGAAAATTATCTAATGAAACAAACAAATCATCGAACAGATCTGGTTCATGCTCAAAACGAGCAATTGAAACTGAAGCAGTGACATCAAATGCTATCTTTTTTGGATCATATTGTCTTCCAGGAATGGTTGCAAATTTACAACCCCTTATCTTGGAGACTTCCTTTTCTGCATGCTTGAAATCATTTAGAGTGAAATGACCACAATTGAGTGGGAATTGAGGCCACATTCTCTTCTTACTGTTGTTCAAAGACCTAGATATACCTTCAACTGTCAATTGATAGGAAACTTCTTGAGCGAGAAGTTTGTCTGGAACAAAAAGAGGAAGAACATGCGGCTCCACTATACTACCAAAAACCCTGATGTATGTAAATTTTTCCTCCCCAAACCAATCTCCGATTGCAGACAGGTCGGCCTTAGCTTTATCAGAAAATCTAGGAGGAAAGCGATTAAAAATGGTTTGGAAAACAGGGATGAGGAAACGATGACAGATTCTATATACATTAGCTTGGAAATGAACCTTCCAAAGCAATTTATGATAAATATGAATTGGAACAGGGTCTTTGGGAGTCCATTTCCATCCAAATAAGGGAAATTCGGAATTGAAACAAATAGCATCAAGAATATAGGCACAAAAGAAAAAAGGAGTAGAATTTCCAGCGGTTTTTTCTTGTCTGTATTCGAGTATCCTATTGGCCATTCTATCAGAAAGAATAACAGCCCAATCCATAATGTCGGAATTCACAGCAGCTAGGATTAATGGGACCATTTGTATAGAAAACCTAGTTGAATTATCATTGCCAAATAACCTACACATCATGGCAGCTGCATAGCAATATGGAGGCAGAAGGGAATCTACAGAATACATACCGGATGCTTCATTTCGGTGCTTTTCTGGGTTTTTCCTCCAATCTTTGATAGGGTCAGATTGGACTTTGTTATTATCAGCAAAATCTTTGATAAATTCCTTGTTATACACCTTCTGCGGGTCTGGAAGGTGATACATTGCTTTCAAGTCTTCTGCTTTAAATGAGCCAAAAGGCACTCCAGATGCTGAAACAAACGTTCTATCTTGTATCTTTACACTGTCAATAACCCATCGAACTACATCATAGTAAGGCATGATGCTCGCTCTGGCTGCAATTCGATGCAAAAACGAATTTGCAAGTGTTCTTTCATTGATATCAGAATCGTTATCCGAGCTATCTTCGTCTGGAGCTGATGCCTTCTCCACTGTGACCTTGGGGTCTTCTCTTTCCAATAGGTTGTAGACTGCGTCCCATGTCATTTTGCCAAGACCTTGGCATGATGTATCTGTGACTAGTCTTAGCTTTATGGGCTTTTCTTTTGAGACCGTAGGAGTTTCGGCAAACTTCACTGGTAGAGCAGTCTTGTTTCTTCTCCCTCTCTTTGACATTTCTGCGTCTGCTACCGCTTCCCTTTGTCTGTGAATGAAAGAACTTGGTGTTCTTTGGCTCTGCAAGACAATAAACTCTCAGTCGTGATCAACAAGCCACTCAAACGAAATGATTTATGAACTTATGGTTTTCATTTATTTGTTTCGTATATTGCGTAAATGCTCCTTTTGGGTCACACTTAAATATTTAAAACCAAATCATTAACCATATTCATTTGATTCGTTATTGAATGCCTTCGTACCAATAAAGATTTGGCGCTTGTGATATATTAAAATATTCACTCATTCTAAATTTTTCGTATGCAAATAGATGAATCGCATCGAAAGTTTTCGAATGGCAGATGAAGATCACAATACGTTTATCCCGATTGATCGATTGCGATTGCAGATCTTTCCGATCTCTAATGGTGGGGTCTACCATATAATTTGAACAAATGTTCGATTTTTCTTTTGAAAGCGTTTATTATCAAACGCACATCGGATCGGGGAATTTTAACTAAGCGTAAAGAGTTTCTTAAAGACTGTCCCGATTAATCGATTGCGATTGACCGCATCGCATCGGAAGTTATCATTAACTGTTTTAAACTCTTAGCGATTGAAAATTTCCGATTGGACTAATCGCATCGAAGGATTTGAAATAGGCATATGAAATTTCTTTTAAAGGTTATCTCCGATTCTCCGATTGCGATTGAACTTTTAAATTTGATTTATTTTTTATGATAAGGCCTTGTATATTAGATCGGATCGTAAGTTTTTGAATGTTGAATCTGTTTAGTAACAATATGAAATTTTCCAAAACAATGAATTTTATTTCTAAGTGTTTTATTTCTAAAAAGAAAGGGACCCTATTTCTAAATTTTATTTCTAAAATTTTAAGAAAAAGGGAGGGTTGTTGTATGGTACAACAGGTTCATATATCAAATAGACTGGTGGACTGCATGTGAGGGTTTAGTGTGTTGATCAAAGGGAGTTGCTCGACTTATAATCTACTATAAATTTTGATACCACAGTCCAAAAACCTATAAAAACTGCTACATCACCATATATAACAAACTGTGTTTTTGCTGTGGAGATATCAGTTGTTTAAAACTGTGATTGAGTGGTGGATATACTAATAAAAGTCCCTATAGGGAAAGAATAGGTCTTGAGCTAAAACTGTGTTTGTTCACCTTTCATAAATCAAAGAACAAGGGTGTGTTTATTCCTCAAAAACACCAAAGGGCAATGATTTGAAATAATTCAAAGACATTGTTTCTCTATCAAAACAGTGAATTGACAGGGTTTAGTTTAAAGAAGGCAGTTTAATAGCAGTGAGACAGTTTGGTGCTTCAAAAGCATATTTAGCCCAAAATGCTGCCCAAGCAAGATAGCAGAAGTGGTTTACACAAGAGATATGAGCCAATTTCTACTGAGGCAGTCAATGCACATCCATCCATCCTCTTCAATTTTCATGAGGTAGGTTGTCTGGATTTCTACCAAAGAGTACAGGAGGTCAAAAGTTTCTCGCCCTTGACACACCTATGCGCCTTGAGGTTCCAAAGAAAACATTTTCAGGTAGCAGACCTTGATTTCAATTTTTCCCCGAGGTCGGTATCTAAAGCTACCAAAATCCCATATCATGGCAAGAAATGGTTCAAGCAAACCCATCTAGACTTGGATGACTACAAGCCTTTCATCAAGCCCGAGCACAGAGATACATGCACTGCTATTTTTCCTTTCTCTCATCTTCTTGCCAGCTATGCTCCTCTTATGAAGATCATAATGAAGTATTTTACTTGTGAAGGGAGATTTACTAAATTTTATGCCTATCATGTCCGACTATTGATGCATTTCACTAGAACTAGGCAACTCAATCTCCCTTACTTTTTGTGCAAGAGCATCGAGAAAATGGCATCCTTAGTTCAGAAGAAACCTCCATCTCTGCAAATAGCTTCTCTTTTCCATCATTCTCTGATCAAAATCATCATTCTTCATCAGCTAGAGAAGGGGTTTCTTGGGATGTTTTTATCAGTCAACCTGATTTCTCCACTGTTCCTCCAGTCCATATATCTCCCACCCCGCCTATTCATCGCCCTGTACCTTTATCCAGCAGGCCTACTCCTAGAAGGATCAGGATCACCACAGAACAGTCAGGACAACATGAAGAGGAGGGGCATGAACAGGTAGAAAAAGAGGAGGACAAACATGAAGGAAGTGATGAAGGACAACAGCTTGATTTTGATGGTCTGGGGCAGCAGCTTGAGCCACTAAGTGAGCATGGAGTTGAAACACAACAGCAGCTTGATGTTGGTGAATAGGGACAGTAGTTTGAACAACATGATGAAGGTGAGCAGCAGCAGCAGTCCTCTCATGATACATTACAGCCTCCTCAAGTTGCACAGCAGCTTCAAGAAGAAGGGTTTCTTCCGGAAGCTGACAAACAGAGTGACAAGGGCAAGGCCATCATGCCTTCCTCTCCCGAGAATATTAAACTCAAAACAGCAAAGAAGTAAATGCTCAAGTTGGTTACTCCAAAAGTAACAAGAGATATCCGGAGCAAAAGAAAATCGCCCAAGAAACCTCTCACTAGCATGCCAAGAAGGAAGAGTGTAAGATTAGCCTTCAAGGGCAAAGGGAAAGGCAAGATAGGAGAAAGTCAAGAATGTGGAGGTGCATTGGCTATTATCCCAATCCAAAGTGATGACAACGATAATGAAGCCCGCATTCTGGAAAACCTTCTAATCCGTCAAGAGCGCCAAATTAAAGCATTGGAGAAAGACCTTCATCAGGCAAAGAACTTCAATCATTTCTTGGAGATCCAAAATAGACAGATGAGTGTTCATATGGCAGTTTATGAAACACGGGAAATTAAATACAAGAATGAGGCTGCCAAAGCACAAGCAAGAATAGAGGAGCTTGTAGGTGATTTTGATGAGGGTGAACAAGAATACCAGCATAGGCGGAAGAGGCCTAGAACTATAGGACTTAAAAGAGCCCTGGAAAAGAAAAAGGAAGAAGAACAAGCCCATCTTCAATCCACTCCCCTCACTGCACTACTTGACCAAGAAATTGAAAGCAATAAGGAGGCATGGCTAGAAAGAGCCAATAAACATTTGGAGATGAAGCTTGAGAAGGCAAACAGAGACCTAGAGCTGCAAAGGAAGATGACACAACACTATCAAAAGCTAAATTAGTTTGCCCGGCGCAAGCTAAAGGCCACCCAAGAGAAACTGAAGAAAGCAAAGGGGAAGCGCCCGGCACGGAAAAAGAATAAAGGCACATCAGCACTTGACATTTTGGCTTTAGTTTCGGAGCATGTTTCTGAGGACCCTTGAGGGTCATGCACACCAATTTTGGGCTCATTTTGACAACTTTTGGTTTTTTCGGCATTTTTGAGTTTTTGGTCAAAAACTCATAAATTCGCCATTTCATTTTGAGGATTCGTCAAAGGAGGAGAGTGGTATCATCGGATGCCATAATTTCATGAACAAATCCTCAGCGATTTTCAGAACATTTGGAGATCTTTTTCCCCCTCAAAACGGCGAAAAATGCTCACTTTTTGCACACTCTGCCCGGTCTATCAGCATACTGTAATTTTCTGGCATTTTACACATAGGTCCAGATTTGGAGGACTTTCAGGCATGAGATTGGGAAAATTTTAGTTTTGCAAGAAAGTAGACACTCAGAGCTTTCCAACGAGCTATCATGAGCCTCGTTTCGACACCAGGAAGGCTGCCAAATGTTTCCGGCAAGTCAGGGGACCTTTTGCTGATGAAATTTTGAAGTATTTTTGTAATTTTTGAACCTCTAAAATTTGCTTTTTCCAAATGTGCGTTTAGTTATTTTTGCACTTGGAAAATAATGCAAAGTCAATATATTTCCCATTTTTAGAATTTTTTTAGATATTTTATGAGATATTTTGTGCCTTGGGCTTTGCAAAGCCTCAAGGACAAGTTTAGATATTTTGATTAGGCCAATGAGGATGCAAGTTGAACCATGAGGTTTTCCTCACTTGAGCCTATATATTCCAAAGGCTTTCATTGTAAAACAAGGCTGAACTTGAGAGAAGAAGAAATATATGGTCATATGAGCTTTAGAAGTAAATACTTGTGTTATGCTTTTGGATTGCCTCTTGGATGTTCTTGGATGAATGATGAAGGACTGTTGATGGATTCCATGACTTGGTAGAATGGTATAGTGTCTCTTCCTATGTTTGTCTTCTAGTTTTCATTCATGAATACATGTTTCTTGCTTGCTATAGATCAGTAGAGAACAAATTTGAGACATGCCCATGGAGGCACCTCAAATTTCTTGAATCTTCATAGCCTTCATGTTTTCTTCTTCCTTAGTTGCATTAAAGAATTCTTAACTGCTCTTTAAAAACTTGAGGATATTGTTGCTTGTTTTCATTCATAGTTCTATGCTTGCTAAGTATGATTTAAGGTATGCCCTGCTTACCAATGGCCAGCCATAGTTCCATCCATGAAATTTCTCTTTGACTGATTAGATTATCATCTTGTTTGAACCAAGGAGGCCTAGTCCCGATCTAGCCCTTTGCCTAAAACTATGAAAGCTTGTTTGTCAAAGTGCCCAATAACTTAAAGACTGTGTTTAGGCATTCCGGCATAGTATTTTGAGTTGTTAGTCTACCTTATGTGTTTTCCCAAAAGTCTGATAGCCATTTCCCGAAGTTAGAGAGTTATACTCCTCTATGCATGGCTTGAATGTTTGTTTCTATGTATTGATTAGCCTATAGTTACATTTCGCATGATTAATGGTTTTCCCTACCATTTTTATGTTATCTATTGAACTAGTTATGCTTGAAACTCCTTTTTGTTCACAAACTTGATGTCCATTTACTCCATTTTGCCCAAAGATCCTTTCTACCTTGAATCAAATCGGCCCTCCAACAACCTTGTATCGTCATCTAATAGATTTCTTGACCTTTTGACCCCATAGCCTTGTTAATCTTATATCTTGTTATATATTTTATATCTTTGATCAGTTTCATCCCTCATAACCTAAAAAAGCAAAAATCAAAAACTTACTTCATAACTAGCCTAAAATCAGAACATAATAAGCAAACACACAGATATCCCTTACACATATAGAGAGAGCCCTCTCTGAGTCCAGGAAGGCTAGGTCCTTGGGCTCCAAAGACTATTTTGATGTTACACTTTCATTTGGCTTGCCAATCAGCCAAGTCACGAGACCCTAACATAATGGCGATCACGGTGGGACTTTGAGTTAATGACAATCTAAGGACACCTTAGAACTCTAGAAGTCCCTTATTTTCAAGAAAACCTACCAGTGAGCCACCTCATCACCACCCTAACATAATGGCGATCACGGTGGGACCTATTGAGTACATGACAGTCTAGCAAACTCTTATAGACTCTTTAGTCCTTCAACACCAAACTTAGACCATCAGCCTCTAGAATCATTTAGAGTAAACCCCTTGTTTCACCATTGTAGAAAAATGATGAATCAGGTTTATAACACTCTTACAAACTAGGCTGCACATACAAACTCATAAAAACCCCAAAAACTCCCTTAGTTTGGTTTTTGATAGTATTGGTGGTGGACCATACAAATATACCTCAAAATAACTAAAAATCCACCTAACGACTCCACTAGCCTCTAGTAGGCCTAACTATTTTACCGATTACTATCTGATCGACCTATCCCATCGCTCACTAACATAGCGGGAGATGGTGGGACTTTGAGTACATGACAGTCTAGCAAACTCTTATAGACTCTTTATTATTTCCACTTTAAACAAGCAAGCAGTCCATAAGATCATTTGGAGTAAACTCTTTTTGTTATCGCCACCCTATCAAAGTGTCGAAACAAGTTTAGAATACTTTAGAAAAACCATAGGCTGCACATAAAAACTCAGAAAAACCACAAAATATTCCTAGATTGGCTTTACTTTAGTTACCGGTGGTGGACCATAGCTAAATCTTTTCAAAAACAAACAAGTTCCACCTGGCGACTCCACTAGCCTCCAGTAGGCCTTTTTCCCCACTAGTCCTTATAAAGTATCCTAGGAATCCATTAGGTAATCCCGATCATGCTGATGGAGGAAAAAATGGTTCAATTCCTCCACCTGAGGACACAAAGGAGATATGCTCTGATGAGCAGAGAACATATCCCTGGTTTCCCACACAAAATGCCTACAGATGTAAATTGGTTCAAAGACCTACCTCTCTTTCGAAATGAAAATATTGAAAACCCATTTTTACACCTCATCAATTTTCATATACATGTATGGAAGTTAAAGGTTGAATGGCATGAGGACTGCCTCATGAAAATTTTCATGGGTACATTAGAAGAAGAGGCAAGAGAATGGTATGAAAACCTAGAACCTCGCACCTTGTTTTCTTTGAAGGATTTCCATAAAGTCTTTTGTAAACGCTATATAGGGCATTGTCCATCTCTATCATTGGCTGAAAATTGTTGTGATCACTTTGAAAACCTCATACAACACCTTGTAAGCATTGAAGAACCTTTAGGAAATTGGCACCCTGAAGATTTTTTAGAGGAGGTCCATAATTTTCTTACCCAAGCTAACCATCAAGATAACCAAGAAGAGTTGATCCTAGATAAAATCCATCAAAAAACGAGGGGGGAGCCACAAGAGCTCTTTGAAAAGGTTGAAACAGATAATAGTCCATTTTCTCTTCGCTGTAAAATGCAAGAGGACATTCAGCCACAAGATCAACTTCCACAAAAAATGGAAAGAAATTGTTGCCCACTTCAAAGAAAACAGAAAATACCTTCTCCTTTAATTGAAGAGGAAATAGATCAAATTATAAACATGCAGACAGCCTCTAAAACTTCATGTAACCAAAACTTCTCTGATTTTTCTCCTGTTAATCCTGCATATCATAAATCAGAAAATAAATTTGTAAATCAAGTTGAAGAAAAGCAAGTTGATTGTCCAATATACATGGCTGGTGACATTACTTATGTTAATGATTCTCCAATTTTTGATCAATATGTTGATGATTATGACTTCCAAACAGAAACTAACTTTGCAGAAGACTCAGTTTTTGATTGCCAAGAGGAAGCTCAGTTTCATGAACTTGAAGAAAGCAAGCAGCCATTACAGGTCATCTATGACACTGATGAGGAGAGCTTTGAAAGTTCAGAAGTAAGTGAAGAGTCTCGGACTCTTTGCTCTACTTCACTTCAGTCCATCAGAGATAACATTCACATAATTGGAAATCAGCAGTTTTTCAGCTTTGATGATGAGGTTGAGGAAGATGGTGAAATTCTTGAGCATGTTGTAAATGAGAAGCCTTTTCCTAAAATGGTTGAAGAAATCATTTTGGACATGGAATCTTCCTTAACTCCAGATTTGCAGCCACCAAGTTCCATTGAGTTACAAATTGCAGATGATGAAGTAGAGGTTGAGAAACAAATAAGAGTTGTCACACTATCCTTTGAAGATAATTTACTGTCAAAGTGTATCCCTGCTCATCAACCTGATGACCTTCACACAGTTTTCAGTCCGCCCTATCAAAACACATCAGCTTGGAAAGAAAACTACACTGCAATATATGATGAGTCTGATAGTTCAAGTGATCATGAGCAAGGGGAAGAGTTGCTTTACCGGGAGAGTCTCAAATACAGCCAAATGGAAGAAAAAGTAATCCTGAATGAAACCTATATATCAAATCCTCTAGATCAGGTATTATTCCAAGATCCATTTGTTGTTTTCGTTGAGAAATCTGTAGGGGTAGTGGGTTCTATCATAAACAAGTTGCTACCAAGAATGAGAAAGAACTTAAACACTACTGTCCGAAAGCAAACCAAGTGAGAGTGGCCTTGTCATTATTTCTGCATCATGAAAGAACTAAACCAGAGTCACCCAGGCAATCATCTACTTGACTGGTTACACTGGAAAGAAGAGTTCACCAAATGTGTATTTTGTGTATAGTTTAGATTAGGATAGGTAGATAGCAGTGGAAAATAAGCTCAGCCTTGTGAGCATCTTTTCAGTTTTAGATTTTTTGAAGAAAAATGAAAAAGCATAAAATACAAAAACAATAAACAGTAGAAAAAGAGGGCAGTTTCTAAAAACAATGGTAAAGCCCCATGTTCCAAAAAATAGTCCTTCAGAAAGCACGCAAGTCTAAATGCCACTACTAGTACTTCAATGTCTTGTTCAGCTATCTAGCCTAATCATAGCTGAGCATGTTTAAATTTATTTTCTGATAAGTTAGTGAGTGAAAACGATGGTCAACATTGTGTAAGATTGACTTATCACAGAGAGTAGATTAGGGAGAGATTCTGGTTCCACACGACTAAAACAGAACCAAAGAGAGAAACGAGGGATGAAAAACACATTGTACATCTTAGACCCGTTTTTCTAGTTTTCCTTTTGTTGCAGAATAATATTTGTGTGCAGTTTGTACTATCATGCCGCAAATACATGACAAATCAGACAGTTTAACCCTGATTTGATCATTTTGAATTTCATGTTTTATATTAGAGAATAAAATCCTGTCAAACAGTTTAATCTTGACAGTTGATCTAGTTTAGGTAGAGTAATGAAGGAGTTCATCAGTTTAGTCTAAACTCCCAGCAGATATAAGTGTAGAGTTAGATAGGTTTATTTTGCAAAAAGAAAAATATGCATTGTCAAAAGGCTGCTAGTTCAAATGCGCCAAAAAAGGAAGAAAAAATGTTAGGAAAGATAGTGGGGTAGGTAGAAATATCATCGATGCTAATCATGCTGTCTCTTTTAGAAGTAGCATTGGTCTTCATAAGCCACAGAACTGAAATTCTGGACACCTCCCGAAAAGAAGCTGCCCTCCCCAAATGGAGCCACTGTTAGTAATCAGTATTTTTTACCTGTTAGTGATGACTAGTTCAACAACCTAGTTTTCCAACAGTTGATCTTAAAAATTTGTCAAATTTTCCAGCCGGGAAAACACCCATAAAACTTTTTTCTCTCCTTACTTTTCAGTTCGTCCATGAAAAGTTGAAATCCCATTATCCAATCCTACCTAACCCCAGCCATACTAAGTCTGCCTGTCAGCTCTAAAAGGACAATCCAAGTCTGCTTCAAAAAACTCCCCTAAGTTAGGAAGTGGTGCTTTAAGGCATTTTACCCTTGGAAAACATCAAAAGGCCAAAAACCTCCATCTACTACAAACCAATCATGTCAGGCCTCCCAGTCTGCTTCAAAAAACTCCCCTAAGTTAGGAAGTGGCGCTTTAAGGCATTTTACCCTTGGCAAACATCAAAAGGCCAAAAACCTCCATCTGCTACAAACCAATCATGTCAGGCCTCCCAGTCTGCTAATGAATTTAGTCACAACTCTAAGTCGTGCCACTTACACACCCCTAGTTATCAGCACTGCATAGACCAAAGTCTCAAGCTGATTATTAGGTGTTTTACACTGTTTATGGATTTTACAAGCACAAGAAACATGCCAGCTCACTCAGAAGAAAATTCTTAACTCCACATTAGAAGAACAACTGCTTCTCAATGTGAACATAAGCCTGAGATATATCTGCAGGACAAAGAGTTTCTCATAAAGACCTTGCAGCTTCATTCAGCAAGAAAACACAGTAGAAGAAAGACAACACTGTCAAAAAAACTTGTTATTTGTCATGGCCAAAAACCTCCTTCATCTATAAGAAGAGGGTTAAGGCGCCTCCTTCATCTACAAGCAGAGGGCGATGGCCAATGTTGACTTGAAGAATTGCAAAACTAACTGTAAGCACAGGTTTTTTTTTTACTAGACAGTGAAACAGTGACTCAAGGTTTCCAGGGGAAAGTGATAATCAAAAACAGGGCTAAGATCTGAAATGTTCAAATCAAGAGAAAGCAGAGTTTTTGGTTTTATGTCCTAAGAAAGAGCATAGAATAAAGTTTCAGGCATCATCTTCAGGGCGCAAAAAAAAGAGACTTCATTGATCAAAGCTATTGTAACAAGACATCTCTGCAAGGGTGCTAGTATGAATGGCTCAAATCAGTGTTGAGAAAGAAGACACTTCAGTAAAAAGGACCTCTGTGTGCTCTTATGTTTCTGTTGGGCTGTGGGATAAGGTCTATGGTTTCCAGATAAACATAGAGAAAAGGCAGGCAAGTAGTACACAGCCCCAGACATAAGACATCTTGATATAATTCAAAGTGCTAGTGCAAGTCTAGTTGTTGCAATATACACTCCACCACAAAGATAAGTTTATTTTTCAGACGCAGCAGGGTTGGTGATTTCAGAGCTCCATTAGAAGGAAAATGGCCAATGAAAGCCTTGGTGTCTGTGAATAATTATAGCTGGTTTTTCATATCTCACATACTTTCCTCCTCAACACAAAGATATAAAAAGGTTATGATCTGAGTTTTAAAAAACCTTGGACATGCATGAAAAGCTAATCAAGCATGTCACTATTGAGAGCAATTCTATTTATAAACAAGCGCCTTTTCAAAACTGTTTATCATAGCTGCCACAGAAAATTTGGGTTTATCTCATCAAGGGACATCACCACGAAAATAATTGTTCATAATGTGTAAAAGGGGGATGGTCTACAGTTATTAAGGTATGAATCCAAGGTTGAAGCTCTGTGCTAAGTAATCACCAAAGAAGACAGTATTAGCAAAGGTCACCTTTTCGATCTGTATGCATGAGTCAAAACAGTTTAACATTTCCAAAACAGATTTGCTGGTTATAAAGGGTTGTTCCATATGGAGACTGTTTAAAAAGCACAAAAAACACCACTGCCAACATCATTTCGAAACCCATGTTTCACAAGTGCACCGAAGGTATTATTGAAGAAAGCAAAAAAAAAAATTTGACAGCTCTAGCAAAGACTAAACAAAGGGTTTATTTCATTTTGCATTTCAAAAAACAAAGTGACCGTTGGGTGTTTGATGTGTCAAAGGAGTGAGGTCGAAGGGAAAATTTCATTTTTAAAAATCTCCAAGCAAGAAATCGAGCCTCTCTACAGTCTCCAAGCGTTGGAAGGAAAGTTTCGGGTCAATTTGCAGAAATTTGAACGCGTTTCAACCGTTTTAACCCGCGCGACACTCCTGTAGGAGTGCGCGGCGCTCCTGGACAATTTTTTTGAACTGCGCCACAAGGGCGCGCGGCACTCCTGTAGCCGCGCGCTGCGCCCCTGTAGCGGCGGGTCACGGGCGCCCGACACCGACCCGACAGGCCACCCGACAGGTTTCTGCACGGCGTTCTTCTCCACAAAGGTGCCGCGCATGCCTCCAGCCTCCAAAAATGCTCCTAATGGTTGCTCGATGTATTCAAAGGACCATTCACCAATTTACAGAGGTGTTTACCCATCTTCCTTGAATTTTCACAAACTCTGAGTGGTGAGGTTCATATATCAAATAGACTGGTGGACTGCATGTGAGGGTTTATTGTGTTGATCAAAGGGATCTGCTCGACTTATAATCTGCTATAAATTTTGATACCACAGTCCAAAAACCTATAAAAACTGCTACATCACCATATATAACAAACTGTGTTTTTTCTGTGGAGATATCAGTTGTTTAAAACTGTGATTGAGTGGTGGATATACTAATAAAAGTCCCTACAGGGAAAGAATAGGTCTTGAGCTAAAAACTGTGTTTGTTCACCTTTCATAAATCAAAGAACAAGGGTGTGTTTATTCCTCAAAACACCAAAGGACAATGATTTGAAATCATTCAAAGACATTGTTTCTCTATCAAAACAGTGAATTGACAGGGTTTAGTTTAAAGAAGGCAGTTTAAAAGCAGTGAGACAGTTCGGTGCTTCAAAAGTATTTTTAGCCCAAAATGTCGCCCAGGCAAGACAGCAGAAGTGGTTTACACAAGAGATATGAGCCAATTTCTACTAAGGAGGTCAATGCACATCCATCCATCCTCTTCAATTTTCATGAGGTAGGTTGTCTGGATTTCTGCCAAAGAGTACAGGAGGTCAAAAGTTTCTCGCCCTTGACACACCTATGCGCCTTGAGGTTCCAAAGCAAACATTTTCAGATAGCAGACCTTGATTTCAAGTTTTCCCTGAGGTCGGTATCTAAAGCTACCAAAATCCCATATCATGGCGAGAAATGGTTCAAGCAAACCCATCTAGACTTGGATGACTACAAGCCTTTCATCAAGCCTGAGCACAGAGATACATGCACTACTATTTTTCCTTTCTCTCATCTTCTTGCCAGCTATGCTCCTCTTATGAAGATCATAATGAAGTATTTTACTTGTGAAGGGAGATTTACTAAATTTTATGCCTATCATGTCTGACTATAGTTGCATTTCACTAGAACTAGGCAGTTCAATCTCCCTTACTTTTTGTGCAAGAGCATCGAGAAAATGGCATCCTTAGTTCAGAAGAAACCTCCATCTCTGCAAATAGCTTCTCTTTTCCATCATTCTCTGATCAAAATCATCATTCTTCATCAGCTGGAGAAGAAAGGGGTTTCTTGGGATGTTTTTATCAGTCACCCTGATTTCTCCATTGTTCCTCTGGTCCATATATCTCCCACCCCGCCTATTCATCGCCCTGTACCTTTATCCAGCAGGCCTACTCCTAGAAGGCTCAGGATCACCATAGAACAGTCAGGACAGCATGAAGAGGAGGGGCATGAACAGGTAGAAAAATAGGAGGACAAACATGAAGGAAGTGATGAAGGACAACAACTTGATTTTGATGGTCAGGGGCAGCAGCTTGAGCCACTAAGTGAGCATGGAGTTGAAACACAACAGCAGCTTGATGTTGGTGAACAGGGACAATAGTTTGAATAGCATGATGAAGGTGAGCAGCAGCAGCAGTCCTCTCATGATACATTACAGCCTCCTCAAGTTGCACAACAGCTTCAAGAAGAAGGGTTTCTTCCGGAAGCTGACAAACAAAGTGACAAGGGCAAGGCCATCGTGCCTTCCTCTCCCGAGAAGATTAAACTCAAAACAGCAAAGAAGCAAATGCTCAAGGTGGTTACTCCAAAAGTAACAAGATCTATCTGGAGCAAAAGAAAATTGCCCAAGAAACCTCTCACTAGCATGCCAAGAAGGAAGAGTGCAAGATTAGCCTTCAAGGGCAAAGGGAAAGGCAAGATAGGAGAAAGTCAAGAACGTGGAGGTGCATTGGCTATTATCCCAATCCAAAGTGATGACAGCGATAATGAATCCCGCATTCTGGAAAACCTTCTAATCCATCAAGAGCACCAAATTAAAGCATTGGAGAAAGACCTTCATTGGGCAAAGAACTTCAATCATTTATTGGAGATCCAAAATAGACAGATGAGTGTTCATATGGCAGTTTATGAAACACGGGCAATTAAATACAAGAATGAGGCTTCCAAAGCACAAGCAAGAATAGAGGAGCTTGTAGGTGATTTTGATGAGGGTGAAGAAGAAGACTAGCCTAGGCGGAAGAGGCCTAGAACTATAGGACTTAAAAGAGCCCTGGAAAAGCAAAAGGAAGAAGAACAAGCCCATCTTCAATCCACTCCCCTCACTGCACTACTTGACCAAGAAATTGAAAGCAATAAGGAGGCATGGCTAGAAAGAGCCAATAAACATTTGGAGATGAAGCTTGAGAAGGAAAACAGAGACCTGGAGCTACAAAGGAAGATGACACAACACTATCAAAAGCTAAATCAGTTTGCCCGGCGCAAGCTAAAGGCCACCCAAGAGAAACTGAAGAAAGCAAAGGGGAAGCGCCCGGCATGGAAAGAGAAGAAAGGCACATCAGCACTTGAAATTTTGGCTTTAGTTTCGGAGCATTTTTTTGAGGACCCTTGAGGGTCATGCACACCAATTTTGGGCTCATTTTGACAACTTTTGGTTTTTTTGGCATTTTTGAATTTTTAGTCAAAAACTCATAAATTCGCCATTTCATTTTGAGAATTCGTCAAAGGAGGAGAATGGTATCATCGGATGCCATAATTTCATGAGCACATCCTCAGCGATTTTCAGAACATTTGGAGATCTTTTGCCCCCTCAGAACAGCGAAAAATGCTCACTTTTTGCACACTCTGCCTGGTCTATCAGCAGACTGTAATTTTTTGGCGTTTTACACACAGGTGCAGATTTGGAGGACTTCCAGGCATCCGATTGGGAAAATTTTAGTTGCACCGGAAGGTAGACACTCATAAATTTCCAAAGAGCTATCATGAGCCTCGTTTAGACACCAGGAAGGCTGCCAAATGTTTCCGGCAAGTCAGGGGACCTTTTGCTGATGAAATTTTGAAGTATTTTTGTAATTTTTGAACCTCTAAAATCTGCTTTTTCCAAATGTGCGTTTAGCTATTTTTGCACTTGAAAAATAATGCAAAGTCAATATATTTCCCATTTTTAGCATTTTTTTAGATATTTTATGAGATATTTTGTGCCTTGGGCTTTGCAAAGCCTCAAGGACAAGTTTAGATATTTTGATTAGGCCAATGAGGATGCAAGGTTAACCATGAGGTTTTCCTCACTTGAGCCTATATATTCCAAAGGCTTTCATTGTAAAACAAGGCTGAACTTGAGAGAAGAAGAAATATATGGTCATATGAGCTTTGGAAGGAAATACTTGTGTTATGCTTTTGGATTGCCTCTTGGATGTTCTTGGATGAATGATGAAGGACTGTTGATGGATTCCATGACTTGGTAGAATGGTATAGTGTCTCTTTCTATGTTTGTCTTCTAGTTTTCATTCATGAATACATGTTTCTTGCTTGCTATAGATTAGTAGAGAAAAAATTTGAGACATGCCCATGGAGGCACCTCAAATTTCCTAAATCTTCATAGCCTTCATGTTTTCTTCTTCCTTAGTTGCATTAAAGAATTCTTAACTACTCTTTAAAAACTTGAGGATATTTTTTCTTGTTTTCATTCATAGTTCTATGCTTTCTAAGTATTATTTAAGGTATGCCCTACTTACCAATGGCCAGCCATAGTTCCATCCATGAAATTTCTCTTTGACTGATTAGATTATCATCTTGTTTGAACCAAGGAGGCCTAGTCCCGATCTAGCCCTTTGCCTAAAACTATGAAAGCTTGTTTGTCAAAGTGCCCAATAACTTAAAGACTGTGTTTAGGCGTTCCGGAATAGTATTTTGAGTTGTTAGTCTGCCTTATGTGTTTTCCCCAAAGTCTGATAGCCATTTCCCGAAGTTAGAGAGTTATACTCCTCTATGCATGGCTTGAATGTTTGTTTCTATGTATTGATTAGCCTATAGTTACATTTCGCATGATTAATGGTTTTCCCTACCATGTTTATGTTATCTATTGAACTAGTTATGCTTGAAACTCCTTGTTGCTCACAAAATTGATGTCCATTTACTCCATTTTGCCCAAAGATCCTTTCTACCTTGAATCAAATCGGCCCTCCAATAGCCTTGTATCGTCATCTAATAGCTTTCTTGACCTTTTGACCCCATAGCCCTGTTAATCTTACATCTTGTTATCTATTTTATATCTTTGATCAGTTTCATCCCTCATAACCTAAAAAACCAAAAATCAAAAACTTACTTCATAACTAGCCTAAAATCAGAACATAATAAGCAAACACACAGATATCCCTTACACATATAGAGAGAGCCCTCTCTGAGTCCAGGAAGGCTAGGTCCTTAGGCTCCAAAGACTGGTTTGATGTTACACTGTCATTTGGCTTGCCAATCAGCCAAATCACGGGACCCTAACACAAAAGTCAAGGAAATGCCTTGAGCCCCTCTAATTTTCAAATACCTTATTACTTAGGGGAAATTAGTAAAATCTTAGGGGAAAATGAGAAGGGAAATTAATGATTTTGACTTTGCTTTGCTTGAATATATTTCATTGTAGTATCTGCCTTAGCACTTGTGATGAAAGTAAAAAATTTAACATATCTAAAGCCATCAATCATCACATGTAATTCTACAACATCATATACCTACCCTACCTACTTTACTCTACCATTTTTTCTTTTTTATTAGGGTGCACTTAGACTGGCAAACCCTTATCACACTTTTTCTTTTACATATGGAAATCTATATAATTCTATCCTTATTACATCCAAGGGCTCATATTAAACTATTGAGCTCCTTTTATTCACTCTACCTATCCACTTATCTACCAAGATTAAACAGTTTGGCCAGATTTTATTTTCTAACTCTAAAACATGAAATTGAAAGATGAACTAGCCAAGTTTAAACTGTTTGACTATTCAATAATTGTGGCAAAAGTTTAACAAGCTGCACACAATTGCTTATTACAGAAAATTAAATAGTAGTGGCATTTATACTTACACACTTTCCTGGTCTTTTTTTGTTTGGGGTTCATTATTTTCACTTTTTGACCATTTTATTTTTTTCACCCTTTGATTTTCTTTTAGAGTGTACCCTCTTTACATTTTTTTTTATTTTTTTTATTTTTTTGAAAATATGGAAAACCTTGGCAACAAGAAAAAGGTATGAACATATTGCATAGCTCATCAAGTTAATCATGAAATATGACACCTATTGGTATAAGAGTCTAACAAGATCCATTTGCAATTAATTTCTATACAAGATTAAAACCTACATCCCTCTCCCTCCACAACATCTTGTCATCAAAACAAGCACACATCAACAAAATAAAAACATCCAAAAATTGAAAAAATTTCACAAAATTTTTCCCAATTTTTTTTAGCTTGGCCGTTGTGCCTATTTCTAAAATAGGCACACCTTCCGCGTGCCTGTATCTTGTAAAAGAGTGAAAAGTGTGTGCTCAAATCCCTCACAAACGGAAGAATTTTGCGCAAAACCCTGAGCTCTGTGTGAAAATTTTGTGCCTGTTTCTTTATCGCCCACACGGTTAAGGCCAGAAAAGGCTAGGAATCCGTACAAACCTAGTTTGTACGAACACCTACCCAATCACACTGAAAAAATTAAAATGCAGGATGTTTTGGGGCCTACCTATCTCAAGAATCGTGAATCCTGGGTACTAAGGCTAACCGCAACGACAATAACAGCTCCACAGAAGCCTCTGACCTCTCTAACTCTCAAACACTCAAATGTCACAAATGAGCTGAAATGAGCCATATTGGCCTATATGTCGCCCTTTTTAGATTGTTTGGAGGACCATAATGAGAGCTCAGAGGGCCCAATTGTAGAACCGAAAGCAACACAATGATCAACACCTCATAACGCCCAAAGGAGGCTCCACACATTCACACCTTTGAAAAAATATTTTTTCAATACTGACATGTATGCACTCTCTTATCTTATTTTCATTCAGCGCATGTTTTCAATAATATTGGAATGAAGAATATGCTTTCACTTGGGGTATGTTTGTTGCAGGCATTGTACAACACAAAAAACCATCCATTTCTTCATCCACCGAAAGTTCTAGAGCAGGTATCATTCTACTCCCAACATACTAGAGTCCCAGAAAAACTCTACATATGCTGACATAATTTCTCCACAAAAAATTAGTCATAGGTTCCAAACACTCGACTATTTTTATCATCTCCCCAACTTGCATGTGATAAACATCCTTATTGGTCGGTAGAGCCTCCTCTCCATGGCACCCATCACTCAAAGTAGATAATACATTAGAAAATCCACGACGCCATTGCCATACCACTTCAATATTAAGCACTTCATGGCCATTCATCCACCATGCATCAAGTCAAGTTTTACCATATAAAAATAAAACCCCTTTCCCAGACTACCATTTTTTGCAAGAAGATCGAAATCACACCACCGCGTCTTGCATTTGGCCTACCATACCTCCATCAGCATAGTCCACCTGCGATATTTTCCATCCGCTTCATCACCCCCACATAAGAGACCAACCAATGGGGCCCCCACCCTCAACAAAAAAACCCTCCTCACACCATCAGTGAGCAATAAATTTCATGTTTTGGGGAACCTGTCTCTATTTTTTGTACGATCCAAACCCATTGTATCATTCTTTTGGTAAGTGTACAAAGACCAAAAACGGTGAAAAAAGTCCCCCACTCATCCATCCATTTTTCTCCCATGGCAGCAGTCCCTTCACCCTTGTTCATAGTATCACACATTTCACACAAAGCCACCATGACATTCGTAAAAACATATACCCACCTTGGATGTCCTACCAACTCCAGAGATTCCCACATCAAAAATAGTTATGACTGCCGCCAAGCTGCTTTTTTATACTCCGAACTTGGGCCACTAAATTCCAATCATCAGTTTTCAGTCACCCCTCACCATCATGCCTATGTTAAACCCATCAAATTCGAGAGCCTAGTCCCTTGCATCAATAACTCTCTTGTTCGGTTGAGGCTTCATTTTTTTCGACTTCAACATGCATTCTCAAAAAAGGAAGGAATGCCTTGCATGGCCCCTCACCACAATACGGGAATTATTGGGTGGAACTATGCGAATAATCATTTCCCACAGATGTCATCGATCCTCCTGAAATTCAACTACGACAAGAGATTTCATATCAAGATGGTATCGTGCTTTACAACCATTGCACTTTGCTCAAATTCATCGAAGACCAGTGCCATTATAAGCATCTCTTTTAGCAATTATTACATGGGAAGTTCCTAGTCATACACCCATGCATACAATGAGAATCTATATGCCATACCAATATTACGCATGTGGGAACCACATTTCACCTATTGTCAAAGAAAAAAAACCCCTGAGGATGTCAGCAATCGTCGACATCAACCAAATTAGCAGATCACTACCATATTAGTCACATAGACATAACCTTTTTCTGTCAGATATATTTGTTTAGCTAGCCAAAGCATCACGAGCATGGGAGATGCTTGCCTCGTTGATAAATTGTATTTATTGTATCATACTATTTCTTGCAGGGTTCCCACAGAACATGGTCACTCTTCTACCCACTATAAGATATTTCCAACTTTCAGCTATATGCAGGTCTCTCTCTCTCTCCACATAGTACACACAAACAAAACTATAATTTATTTCATCTATACAGTTCTTCCTAGACCTCACATGATCTAAAAATGACCTGAGTTACTTAGTTCAATTCCAGAGATTGACTGTAGGGGCATTTTAGATATAAATCTTCCGGATAATCACATGAGAGTTTTAGGAACGACGGACGCGTTTCGAACTACCAACTGTAGTTCATCATCAGGATAATGAAGATTGGCTGATCTGACAAACCCAATTTATACCAGAAAGAGAGAAGCAACGGTCAAAACCCAAATTTAACGGTCAAAAATAAAAATAGAAATAAAAACAGAAAACATAACAAACCCAACCCTAAAAACGCTAGTCAAAACTAAAATGATATAAAATCAAACCTAAAAACTGAAATGACACCCAAAAAAATAAAAAAATAAAAAATAAAAATAAATAAATAAATAAATAAATAATAATAATAATAATAATAATAATAATAATAAATAAATAAATAAAAATAAATATATAAATAAAAATAAAATATATAAATATAAAGAAATAAATATAAATATAAATATAAAAATAAATATAAATCAAATAAAATAAAAAGTAAAATAATAATCAAAGTCAAAATAAAATAAATACATTAATAACTAAATTTTTTAATTAGGACTAAAAATAAAGGATTTAATCAATAACTAAATAAATTAATAAATAAATACATTAATAATTTTATTAATATTAATTAATAAATTAATTAATAAATCATTTTAGTTTTGACTAGCGTTTTTAGGGTTGGGTTTGTTATGTTTTCTGTTTTTATTTCTATTTTTATTTTTGACCGTTAAATTTGGGTTTTGACCGTTGCTTCTCTCTTTCTGGTATAAATTGGGTTTTTCAGATCAGCCAATCTTCATTATCCTGATGATGAACTACAGTTGGTAGTTCGAAACGCGTCCGTCGTTCCTAAAACTCTCATGTGATTATCCGGAAGATTTATATCTAATATGTTATGGATCACAGAAGCTTGCACTCTCAAATGTAGGGGCATTTACTGGATATGTCACCCTTAGAGAAAGGATGAGATCCAGAGGCTACCTAGCCCTCTATAGACTCTGTCTATAGAACTTTATAGAGATTAACATTCAAGTTATTAAAATGCGGAATTTTAACAAGATCTTTTCTAGTCCTTGTACAAAATGTGATTGGCAGTATTACTGAAGAGTTATTATGTGCATTAACTGTTTAGACATGAAATAATCTATGTATGTTTAGATTTAACAATTTCACATCAATCACATAAGCAATACCATAAGACAAAGAATTTTGTGACAGAGTTCATGCCTCCTGGACTACGTCTCTGGGTCCGCCTTAGAATTGTGCGTCCATTGTATTTCTTCAATCCAAGAGAAATATGCTACAATGAATCATTAGCTGCACTACTGATGTTGCAGATATGGACCATCCCTTGAATAGGCTAACTGATACAACTCTTTTCTTTCAACACATAAGAAAAGACATGGTTGATTCGCACATTAAAACAAACTGAGGAACTTGAAGCTTTATGGACCTTTGACTTCAAGGTAGCTGAACAGAGTTTGGTACAATCAAAGTGGATCTCATCGACCATCAATGAAATTTTATGTTGAAACTTATGCAAGTATATAGAGCTTTTCCTCCTTCATATAAACCTGCAATAAACCAAAACTCACTACCAAATTATGTGACATACAATATAAGGGAGTTTACTTCATCTTGAAGTTGATTAAACTGCTTCTTCTTTCACCACTCTTCTCTCTTGAGGTCTCTCCCAAAAACCTCTCTCAACACTCCCTTTTAAAAAGAAACTCACTTTCCTTTATATATTAAGAGTTCATACATTCAAGGCTTTTCAATCTACCTTGAATATCTGTTTGCTGCATTTAACATGTTGCCTCCAATCTCAATGAGCCATTTTTAGCTTTATGGTTGAGATCTTTTTGAATGAGGTCTTTGAATTAGGATTAATTTCCAAAGTTTTCGTGCTAATCTAACTTCGAAATCCAATTTTAGACTTGATGATAACATTCTGTATGTTATGCTGGCTTGTTCTCGAATTTATGTTTTCCTCTTTTAGAAATTTGTTGAGGAATCAATTATGGAAAGGATTTGAATCCCTATCATCACATTCCTAGGGATTAACATTTTCCATCTTTAGCACTGACATAAATCAGAAAACCCATATTCAGACTTTATAATAAAATGTTTATCCGTAGAGTTATCTTAACTAGGCAGAGGAGCAGCTCGTGGCATGTGATCAGGCGGCGGCTATGGTTTATCCTGATAGTTTTGTGTTGTAATAGCTGTCCACACAATATTCCCACCGCGGTTTACAACTACTCACATGTTGTAACTTTTCCTGATGCGGTTAGAACTAAAATACTGCAGTTATTTAACACCTGTCACATAACATATCTCTGAAACTGTGTTTATTGCCACGTGGTTTACATAACTGTTCACATTGTAACATTCTCCGACGCAATCAGAACTTTAACACTGTGGGAGTTTTAATATAACCCGAGCCTTGCCATTCGAATTTTGACATAAGGTTTATAAAACCTTTTGTGCCTAAAGGTTTTACATCGAACCTTTGAATAAGACTTTACATCATTTTTCGAACCTTACATAAAAACCCGACTTCCATCCTTCGAACCTTTAATAAGGTTTTTGGCATAGTTTTCGAACTTTAATATAACACTTTATACTATGGGTTTCGACATAAAAACCTTTTGCACTAGGATTTGAACCTAAAGGTTTTACACCATAGACTTTCAACATAATTTTTGTGCTAGACTTTGACATAGTCCTTTTACAATATAGTATTAATCCCAACCTCCAAACCTTGACATAGGTTTATGGATCTTTGTGCTATCATCTAGGTATTTTCATTTGAAACCTTAGACTTTAGGACTTAAGCCTAGTACTTAGGATTTAAATTAAGTCCATTTTACCTTAGGATCTTTTTATCCATTAAGGTTTACAAAGCGGACTATAAACATTTTTGACCTTTTCAATTAAGACTTAGGAGAAGTTTTATTACATAAGTCTTTTAACAAACTTTGTTGTTTCTGTCGCAGGTCCACTCGAAGATGTCTTGATTGGTGCTTCTGAAACGTATTTGCCGGTGTCGAAACTGAAGTTGATGTTGATCGATGTCGAACATTTGAACTCAAAAAATTTGATGACCATCTTGATCAATACCTGAATTATTACGTAATCGACAATTACCAAATTTCAAATAACCATCTTGGTCATTTGGGTAATTTTGATACAATTTTAATAATTCTAAAATTGGATCACACCTCCCAACTAAAATAAATTTTGGTTCTCGAAAAGTTTTATTACAATGCTTTTGAAAAACAGATTCAATTCTAGAACCTAGTTACAACTTTACTAGATCTAGATATTACAAACTCATTTTAAACATAAGGCATGAAGTCTGCCCAATTCCATTCAGCACTTGTTTGTTCTCCAGTAGGTGACTTGGATTCTTCCTGGGCTGTTGGTGTAGGTACTGTTTCTATTGGAAGCATTGGACAATTGTCTTGGACATGTCGTGGCAGTTTACAGTTTTGACAAGTTTTCTCCCTCTTAATGATGATGAGTTTCTAGAGTTACTTGTTGATTGAAACGAAACTAATTCAGAATGTTTCTTTACCTGTAATTCCTTATCATTTTCTGGAGGCTGACTTTTTGTTGCTCCGATTTGTTTGTTGTAAGCCTTTTGTTTCCAAAATTGTTCCACACAATGCCAAGGACTCTTGTCGAATGTACATGGATAGATCCTCTTAATTGTTTCAATTATCCAATTTTGATAAAATAAATCACTATCAGAATCATTACTATTTGAGGACTGAGGTTTCTTACCTATTATGTCCTTGAGCTTCTCTGGTAGCAGTTCTGGATGTTTTGACCAGCATTAGTCAGAGATGTGACCAAGCTTCCCGCAATAGTCACATTTTAACACATCACATCCTAGACCCAAATTCTTAGGTCTTTCTTGTACCTAGATAGGTTGAAGTCTCCCTTGTCCATGTTTCCCCAAACCTTCGCCTTCTCGGTATCCCATGGCTTTCATCATCGATAAGCCTTTCCTTTCAGGGATCAAATTGAGTTTCTGGCTGAAAACTTCTTCAGATTCAAAATCACTTTTTGGTGAAATAAGTGAATCCACATTTTCTTCCACTTGAGATTGGGAAAATGAGCCAATGGCTTCCCTTGCTGACTTTGGTGAAGATGAGAGAGAAGAACTACTTTTAAGAGAAATTGCAGGCTTTTTTCCATTAAAAGATGCATCTTTCATAAGAGGACGGCTTCCTCTTTTAGTTCTCTTTAAGTCTTCTAATTCCAATCGTAGACTTTGCTTGTCTCTCTCGAGTGCTTCCACCATTCTGCACAATGTAGCATTCTCCTACTGAACTTGAAAATTGGACTCTTCGAGTTCCCTTAGCCTTTCCAGCTGGCGAGTGTTCTTGCCCATCTTGCACCTGCAAAGAACTAGCTGCTCTGATACCACTTGATCTGAAAATGACCTGAGTTACTTAGTTCAATTCCAGAGATTGACTGTAGGGGAATTTACTGGATATGTCACCCTTAGATAAAGGATGAGATCCAGAGGCTACCTGGCCCTCTACAGACTCTGTCTATATAACTTTATAGAGATTAACATTCAGGTTATTAAAATGCGGAATTTTAACAAGATCTTTTCTAGTCCTTGTACAAAATGTGATTGGCAGTATTACTGAATAGTTATTATGTGCATTAACTATTTAGACATGAAATAATCTATGTATGTTTAGATTGAAAAATTTCACATCAATCACATAAGAAATACCATAAGACAAAGAAGTTTGTGACAGAGTTCGTCCCTCCTAGACTACGTCTCCAGGTCCCCCTTAGAATTTTGCATCCGTTGTATTTCTTCAAGCCAAGAGAAATATGCTACAATGAATCATCAGTTGCACTACTGATGTTGCAGATATGGACCATCCCTTGAATAGGCTAATTGATACAACTCTTTTCTTTCAACACATAAGAAAAGACATGGTTGATTCGCACATTAAAACAAACTGAGGAACTTGAAGCTTTACGGACCTTTGACTTCAAGGTAGCTGAACAGAGTTTGGTACAATCAAAGTGGATCTCATCGACCATCAACATACTTTGATGCTAAAAATTATGCAAGTATATAGAGATTTTCCTCCTTCATATAAACCTACAATAAACCAAAACTCACTACCAAATTATGTGACATACAATATAAGGGAGTTTACTTCATCTTGAAGTTGATTAAACTCTGTCTTCTTTCGCCACTCTCCTCTCTTGAGGTCTCTCCCAAAAACCTCTCTCAACACTCCCTTTTACAAAGAAACTCACTTTCCTTTATATATTACGAGTTCATACATTCAAGGCCTTTCAATCTACCTCGAATCTCTATTTGTTGCATTTAACATGCTGCCTCCAATCTCAATAAGCCATTTTTAGCTTTATGGTTGAGATCTTTTTGAATTAGGTCTTTGAATTAGGATTAATTTCCAAAGTTGTAGTGCAGATCTAACTTCGAAATCCAATTTTAGACTTGATGATAACATTCTGTATGTTATGCTGGCCTGTTCTCGAATTTTTGTTTTCCTCCTTTAGAAATTTGTTGAGGAATCAGTTATGGAAAGGATTTGAATCCCTATCATCACATTCCTAGGGATTAACATTTTCCATATTTAGCACTGACATAAATCAGAAAACTCATATTCGGACTTTATAATAAAATGTTTATCCGTAGAGTTATCTTAACCGGGCAGAGGAGTAGCCCGTGGCATGTGATCAAGCGGCGGCTATGGTTTATATTGACGGTTCAGTGTTGTAATAGTTGTCTACACAATATTCCCGTCGCAGTTTACAATTTCTCACATGTTGTAACTTTTCCCGACGTGGTCAAAACTAAACTGCTGCAGTTATTTAACACCTGTCACATAACATATCTCTGAAACGGTGTTTATTGCCACGTGGTTTACATAACTGTTCACACTGTAACATTCTCCGACGCGGTCAGAACTTTAACACTATGGGAGTTTTAATATAACTTGAGCCTTGCCATTCAAATTTTGATATAAGGTTTATAAAACCATTTGCACCTAAAGGTTTTACATCAAACCTTTGAATAAGACTTTACATCATTTTTCAAACCTTACATAAAAAACCAACTTCCATCCTCCGAACCTTTAATAAGGTTTTTGGCATAGTTTTCGAACTTTAATATAACACTTTATACTATGGGTTTCGACATAAAAACCTTTTGCACTAGGATTTGAACCTAAAGGTTCTACACCATAGACTTTCAACATAAGTTTTGTGCTAGACTTTGACATAGTCCTTTTAAAATATAGTATTAAACCCAACCTCCAAACCTTGACATAGGTTTATGGATCTTTGTGCTATCATCTAGGTATTTTCATTTGACACCTTATACTTTAGGACTTAAGCCTAGGACTTAGGATTTAAATTAAGTCCTTTTTACCTTAGGATATTTTTATCCATTAAGGATTACAAAAGCGGACTATAAACACTTTTGACCTTTTCAATTAAGACTTAGGACAAGTTTTATTACATAAGTCTTTTAACAAACTTTGTTGTTTCTATCGCAGGTCAACTTGAAGATGTCTTGATTGGCACTTCTGAAACGTATTTGCTAGTGTCGAAACTAAAGTTGATGTTGATCGATGTCGAACATTTGAACTCAACAAATTTGATGACCATCTTGATCAATACCTGAATTATTAAATAATCGACAGTTACCAAATTTCAAGTAACCATCTTGGTCATTTGGGTAATTTTGATACAATTTTAATAATTCTAAAATTGGATCATCACACATTAGGGGCAAAGTACTATCACTAGAAAATCAGACAAGAAAATATGACATTATTAAATGTCAAGCAAAAGGATTTATAGGGTTGAGGCACATTAGAGGATCTAAAAAATTTTAAAAATATCTAAGATCAAGAGGAAAAATTAAATTGTGCACCAAATACTCAAGAAAAATGCGCCTTTTCGTGCATTTTTCTTCTTTAAGCGCGTCTTTGCGTGATTTTCCCTCAAAAAGACACGCGGTCCTAGGAGTGGCGGAAGTCACTTTCTGAGACCACTTGGCACACTCCAGGAGATGATCCCACACTTGAGGACACCTAAGGAAAACTTCCTAAGCCACCTTGGGACCTCAAGGGAGCACACAAAGGAATCAAATGGCACATAAAAGAATCAACCCTCTCTCTTGGTTCACCATCCACCAATGTACCAAGAGAGAAGGAGAATTTGAATTCATCTATAAAGAGCCACCAAGAGATGAACAAAGGGAGAGCACATTGTTATGCTGGCCAAATTTCCCATGAGCAATCCAATATTGTGCAATCTAGAGCAGAATTAGAGATAGGATTCGGTTGTTGGACATCCAAAAACTTCAATCCTTTGGAGTAGAGAGAGAGACCTTGCACCAGCAACTAAAAGGTAAAAACGTCCTTGCACTGGGTCTTAGAACTCCATAGTTCTAAGGGCCCTTTGGCAAGAGTGTAAACTTCGTATATTTCTTCCTAACATCAAGCAATAAGATGGGACTTTGATACCACAATTAGCATTATTGATATGTTTGACTCTTTATGAGATTTTGTGTTTAAGTTTAGTTTAGTTGTGTTTTCTCTCTATATATGCATACTATATCATGATTTAGTGTGTTCAATTTTTTATAGCATGTTCACTAACCTGCTAACTCTTTTTTTCTGCATGTGACCAAGTCTTAGAGGCAGCGACCAATCCTCTTAAGCAATTTTGGATTTGTACACTTGTGCACCAAAACCAAAACCATAGTCGTAGGTTGCAAAAAGCCAATGTTGACGATACAGTTCTTCTAGACTTATTTCTGAAAACACTCAACATAAATTTCAAAATATGTGGCAATGAAAAACCCTCGCACTGAGGAAAATTCCATCATTAAAGCCCAACAACTAGAGCTCATTTACACCCAATCTAGATATATCTACCATATCCTTCCAAATTCCCCATTCCTACAAACTTATAGAGAGTTACCAGACACGTCGAATACTGTTGATGGTCTGATAGGGTCCTTAGCCCAAATTCAACAAACAATAGTTATTAGCACCCTAAATACTCTTATGATACTACACAAAATGTATCACAACCAGGGTACTATCATAGTCAGCCTGCACCCTCTATGTCCATCTAGAGATCCACTCAATGAAAAATATTGAGCTTCTTCCTCTGCCTCTAGAATCACTTGATCTGGAGAGATAACAAATTTCTTCCCCTCTCTTAGATAAATTGGCTCTCCTCAAGTAACTCAGCCTCTTGGAAAAGTGACAACGCTGCCCCTCGGAATTCTGATGTGCTACCCACACTGAACAACAAAATTGCTTTCTTTCACTTCTAAGCTCTCCATTTGATCAATGTTTCTCTAATACCATGTGAAAATTCCAATACTCAAATCCTATTGCAACAAGTGGAAATTATTCTCCTAATTGTTAATTTAATTGAACAATTTATTTGTTGTGTGCTACGACAAACACTCAAAAAATCACAGTACAATCTACACAAATAAAACTGTGAAAGAATAAAATGTTAGAGGAAATGCTACCACACACACATAAAATTAAGAAAATTATTTTTGGATAAAAGCCCCTGGAAAAACCCAACTTGGGAAAACCGATGCAAAAACTAAGGGTTTTATTATTATGCCATAGTGAGAAAACCTGAGTACAACTGGATGTCGAAATATTGGCAATCCTACAGAGAAAAATACGACAATATTTGGTCCACCAAAATCTCCTCGTACAAGTAGCCTTCAAAAATACAACCCTCTGACCCTCTGCATCAGCCTCTGTGCTTCTCTACATAAATGGATTGACATCTAGCCTCAGATTGATCTCTAATGATGTCATTCTACCTTCTGTTGGCTCAAAATATGCTTCTCATTCTCTATGGGACTCATTCGAAGACTCTGGAACTGAAAACGTCTCTATGTTTCATTAGATTGATTTTTCCTCTAGAGGCTAGTACACTGCCCAAACCCCAGCTTCTCTGTGGCTCTTCTACCTCTTTGCAAATGCACTCGCTGGATCTAGAATTCCTCCTCAAGCCTCACTGTCCATGCCCCTCTCTCATTGCTTTGAATTCTCTGACTCTCTCTCCGAAAACTAACTGTTGCTACTCTGGAAATAAATCTACCAAGAAATCAAACTCTCTAAATATATTCTAGATCACCTCATCAACCTCCTCTTATAATCCACTGTTGGAGCACCAACGACCAAGATTGAAACTTAATCAATGGCTAGGATCATCTTGGAGTTGATACATGTGAATTTCTAGACTATTCTCACCTTATCTCAATTAATATTGATTAATTAACCATATTCCCTAAGTTTAGACTTAGGAAATATTAAAAAATTGGTTAATAATCTAATTGAGACACTTCTAGGTGGAATTTCTACAAACGATTTATGGGTTTTGGAGATATCATGTATTTTAGCCTCTCCATAGAATTTTGTGGTTAGAACACATATAATGCTACAAAAGCTAACAGTATTGTACTTCTATTTTTTTATGGATGTAATGTATTGATCATGCATATGTATCATGATTGTCCAATCTTTGATGTATTGGTCAAGGAGCAACCCATGTTACGAACATTGTAAATTTTGGCCATGTCATGTATATGACCCTATTGCTTTATATGATTGATATAAAATTGGGACCATATAGTCATTGGTAGTGTTATTAATGCTTATTGAAAATATATGCTTACGTATAGCCATGAATTTTCTTAGGGGGATCATGGTAAGGTTATGGTGTTGATTAGAGTGATATCTTATAACTGAGCTCTTTTCTTCACATCAATAAATAAAATTTATAGTGTTGAACATTACAAGGCAGGTACTTCTATCAGTTTGGTTCCACTCTTTTCCCATAATGTCAATGGCGAGAGAAGGTCTTGGTGTTTTGTAGGAGGCTGACATCAAGTCCAAAGGGGGCGATTATTGGAATTATGGCTAATGTGGTGTACTTGATGTTAACCTAGATTACACCTTTTCCATTATGTTATGGTGGATTTGTCACATTATGACATTGTTGGTATGCATGCAAAATTAATGTGCCTAGTTGGGTCATAGATAAAGGATGTTTCCTCGTTATTAGGAAAGGTATTACATGTATCCTAATCATTATAGAGGTGTCTTCATGATTTCATATGTGTTGAAAATTATTACATAAGGTCTAGATTAGTTGCAGAAGAATGGACAAGGATTGGAACTACTTGAAGTTGAAGAAAACAACGGAGACATAGGTGGTTTATTGTATAAGTTTTACTGAGGTTTTGAGGTATTATTTAAGTGTTATCAAATCTTTAAATTACCCCCAAGTGTTGGAAAAGGCATGCTAGAAGTAGGAGAAATTTTGATAAAATTTTGATTGTGTTTTGACAACTTTTAGGGCATGGAGATAGAATAACATATGTTTCATTTGTTGGAGGAGCATTACCACCTATGGTAAGGCAGGTTTTGTGTTCAAAACTTGAGTTATAACATACTTTCCAATGAGGAGAAGTGCATTATCTTCTGTAAGTGCAGAAAAATAAAAACTTGGGGCTAAAACCTTGGTTTCTGCCTAATGTAATCTTCTAGAATTTCAAGAAAGGTCCATTTGATCCTGTCAAATTTTCATATCAACAAATACATGGGATTTTCTATTGTTATTGGAAAGGGAGATGAGTTATAAAAGGAGAAGAATATGGATTAGTTCAGTTTCCATTTCTTGAGTTGTCTGTGTTTTATTTCGAACAGGTGTGCGTTAGGGCACATGAGGAGGCTCAAATTTATCCCTCAATGATAGGTATGAAAGAGATCTAAATGATATATTTAATGTATGGCTTATTAATTAAAAACATACTAGTTTTATGAACATTTGAAGGGCCTAACATCATGTTGTTGTTGTAGATATAATTATGAGGATGCAAAAAGGAATGAGATTGTATAAGACATAGAATGTGTCTTTGAATTTATGAATTGCAGAGATTTGTTTCATCTATTGAATGATGCATATGAAAGAGAATCTGTGTATATAAGCTAAGTGATTGCAGGATTTTTGACCGAATATCTCCATTGTAGAATTAGAGAAGGGTTTACAGTGACCTAGGGCAGAGATAAATTTATGCAGTAGTAGGGTCACACATTTATTTGCAGAGATCTTAAACCCAATATACTTCAACCCTTATTTTCACAATTTTTTTCATTTAATTATTGTAGATATTTGGGTATTGTTGGAAAAAAATAACAACGTTGTCTTCGATCTGATTTTTCTGCACAGACATGCGATTTTGTTACAGAGAATAGAGTTGTGTGTGTTAGCCCCCCTATGAAATTTTTGACCAGCAAGTAGGGGGCTAAATTGTTTTTGAGCCTT